>OMLM01007833.1:0-17758 GCA_900302695.1 Helostoma temminkii
CCTGCCCGACACCAGCTCCGCCCGCCCGCAGCAGGATGCCCGGGGGAAAGAGAGGGCTTGTGGCACCGCAGAACACTTTTCTGGAGAACATCGTCCGGCGTTCAAGTGGTGAGTCCGCGCGTCTGAGGGTGGCTTGTTTTGGGCTTGGTTTCACCAGGCGGCTCGGACCCGGACTCTGCTGGAATACCGTGTTTTTAAATCCGGGAGTTTTGGTGGAATAAACCAACTGAAACTCACTTCTGCGCCCGCATTTATTAGCAGGGATGGAGTTTACGCTCTCTGTAACGGAACATGAGTGTTTATGACGCTACATACCATAATAAGTAACCTTAAACTGGAGAGACTCTTTCCATTAGTTCTGATGAAACGTAAACGTCATTTACGCACCACACTATCGTGTCTGAGACCTTTCTCGGTGACATTATGTAAAGCAGCTCTCCAGATTATGTGACGACACTATGTGAGACCAAAGCAGCCAGTTACAGCGTAATTAGCCGGATTAAAAGTTTCTCCTGGTCATTAACAACAGCTGTGCAGACGATAAACTGGATTCACTAGATCAGTAGTTTACTGTCAACTCCACTTATTTGTTGGTAAAATGAATAAACCACGTTAGTTAGAATATTTTCTCGTCATTATGTGACTTGAGACAGGTAAATGATTGATGGCCGCACAGTTATTCACCTGTTTTCTGCGTTGCGCAGAACTGGGCTGCGTTATTGACCACAGTTTTTTGCCTCCTCCGAGCTGTAAACTGCGCCTGAGAAGTGCGCGCTCCTTCTCCAGATTAGATTGATTGTTTTTCTTTATCTTCCCAGAGAAGTCAGCGGAGCAATTTGCCGCAATGGGAGTCGGGATTATGGCTGAGGTAGAGGAGTGTGCAGGGTGTTTGGGTGGCGATAAGGTCAAGAGGACTGTTCCAGAAATGTGTTACTGTCTCTTATCGAGCCTCTCGGACTGTTGTGCGTCCTCAGCGTGGACTGGTGAACCGCTCTCCTCCTTTTTTAAATCTTCTGGGGCAACTAGTTGGAAAGATGTGGAGAGCAGATTATGTCCAGATTGTTCAATGTCAGATTAAACAATGCAACGTTTAGGTTTGAGAATCTTTGCACTAAAACCATCCACATGCTTCCTCCGGGGTCCAGCGTGTTTTAGTGACGCACGGCAGCGAGTAAAGCTTTCCACCAGTTGAGGATCTCAGACAGGCTGGATGAAACCACAAGGGGTCAAAGATTTGCTGCTGCTCCTCTGTTGGTCGTTATTCTCTTCACTGTCATATCCAGCTTTTATGACGAACCAACAGATACGCACTGAACGAGCATTACTGCCATGAGAATCAAGTCCTACAAACCTTAGCAGGTTTGTTGGCACTGGGCGCCAAAATGGTGGCCGCCATCTTGTACAATGGCGCCAGAATGGGAGACACTTTTCCTTGCAACCAACCAAGTGATGTGGTTGGGATTCGGCGCCTGGTTCAGGCTTAGGCACTGAATAAACATGGTTACCTTGGTTTGGATTCACTGCTCGGACTTTCTGTGTGGAGTTCTCTTGTGTCTGCGTGGATTTTCTCCAGGTAGTCTGGCTTCCTCTCAAAGTGCAAAGATGTGCACTTTGGCTGATTAATCGCCTGTAGGTGTGAATGCGAGTGTGAATGCGTTGCCCTGTGATAGACTGGTGACCAGCCTGTAATGAACCTTTACATTTGTCACATGACTGGAACTCTGGACTGGTTTCCTGTGTTTTGCTGTGTCACCAAACAACCCAACTTTGAGGGTGTGAATAGTTGGTGGCCGTTTAATATTCACAGCAGCCACTAGTCGTTATTTACAACTGTGAATCAACATGGTTATCAATGAATTTATACAACAGTCATCTAATCCATCAAGATTAACTTCAAGATCAGTTGGTTTAAAGGGTGTTCATGGAAGCAGATCCACAACCCAGTTCACAGAAATTTGTAAAAATTTTGTAGGAAATTGTTTCTGGATAAAATACACAATTAAAAAATACAGATGTGTTGCCAATATATATATAATAAGTTGCACAGCACTTGGTTAAGGTAACGAAAGTTTGTGATCTGGTTTAATATCGAAAAAGTCTAAAATACACACGCAGTAAGTGCGAGTGTGTGTCAGCTAGCGAGCTGTGGGATAACGCAATAAAGGATAAAATAAATTATAATACATTTTTTGGCATAAAAGTCCCTGCAGTTACCAACTTTACTCTTTCTGGGTTCTCATTGTACTTGTACCTGCACTGACTATGGTGCGCAGATTAAACATAATTATAATATAAATATTTAAATATAAATGATTCACTGTCAGATCAGTGATCAGTCAGATCCATGCAATCATGGAGCCGTCAAGAAATCGCATATAATCTGCTTTTCCTTTTACCTATATATGTCTGCATTTTTGCCATTTGGAAGGATTGAATTTTAAATGTTTTGTTCTCTTCATTCTCACTCAGCTCCTCCCCATTCATTTGTTCTGTTTTCCTTCTGTTTCTACCTGTCTCACTGAAATCGCAGTATATAAACCAGCCTCCCTCATTCACTTACTGTCACATTGGTTTCTACCTGTCTGGTTTAGCTGTACCACTGGACTCTGAGCTCTTTACCTGATCTCTTCCAGCCTGCTTATTTTTTTCCCTAGCATAGTAATCTCCTTCATTCCATTGAATCTCGCCTCCCTCTGTGGCGATCTGCCTGTCAGCATGTGAATCCTCATTCAGCTCGGCGTTTAACACGTCCGTGAGATCTACATATGAGCTGGAACCCCTTAGCGTACGGAGCTGAGAGCCTGGAGCAGCAACATACAGTATGAGAATGCAAATGTCTGAAGCAGCTGGCCGAGACATTAAATGGACTTCACCTACACAGTTCCCTAATACAAAGTCTGTGTATTGTCCGACTGAGCCTGTGTGTTATCAGAGCTGGTAACTGTCCAGAGAATTCACTACGAGCGAGTGGGCGTGTTGACAGTGTTTCTGTCACAGTTGCTGTAAACAAGACGCTGCAGTTTTGTGTCATATCGAGCCTCCTGAGCACTTTGCAGGCACCACACTGGACAATGTTCAGTTTCTAAAGACACTTAAACGTCGTCTTCAGTTTACCTTTTTGATTTCTATGTGAGCATCTTGCCTGTGCACACGCTCCTGTTGTCTTGTGCACTTTGGGATCACTTTGAGACACATCAGAATCCAGTGTGAACTGGCCACAGCCCTGAAGTGATCCGCAAGAACAATAACGTGACGTTGTTTAGCAATGGCTGTCACTTCTGTACAGAGATGTGTGAGGATGCATCGGACCTGAGAGCGGCGGGACCGTGACATAGGTGACTTCACGGAAGCAGATTTCATCCAATATTTCAGGAACACCTTTGATTACATCTGTCAGCGTATGTATCCGATTTAGGACCACACATGAAAGGCTACATTCACACTGCAGGCAAAAGTGGCCCAAGTTCGATTTTCTTTGCCCATATCGGATATTTTTGTGGCAGTCACATTCATATGTGGTCCTATATCGGATACGTATCTGATCTTTTCCAATGCGACCTCAGTCTAAACAGTCAGGTCGGGTTTCTGGCCTTTTCTTGTCTGAGATGAGTGTCTCGGCATGAGACTTACAGTAGCACTGTAAAGGCTCACTTCAGCTGCATCTGTATTTAAAAAAACTGTGTGAACAGACACATTAAAAATCGGATCTGAATCCGAATTTAGCATTAAGACCTGCGGTGTGGACATAGCCAAAGTGGCTCAGGTCTGATTGAAAAAATCAGATTTCATGTCATGTACTGCTCAGAGGGTTTTGGGCCACTTTTGCCTGCAGAGTTCTGACATGAAGTTTTGAGAGTTTTTAATCTTCAAATATTACAAATACTAACATATTAAGGCAAAAGACTACAATTTCTACAATTTTCTTTTCTATTTTTTTGCATATTTGTCACACTTATATTATTCAGATTATCAAACAACTACTACTATTATATATATTAGTCCAGCTTGCTAGTATGATAATAACAAGATGCAACTTTTTATGCTTGTGTGGGAGGATTAGCAGCTCCTGTAAACTGGCTTATGTTAGCTCTTCTCTTCTTTGTGGGTTTAGTTGTGTTGATGGAAAATGACAAGACTATTAACTATTATTACTGTTGGTCTATTTACATTACTCGTTGATTTGATTCATGGCGCAGAGTAATGTACAGAGTAATTACAGACAAGCCTAACCAATAAATAACAATACTGACCCTCGAGATGACTGATTAGTTGCCTGTGTGGTCTTTAAAATTGAAGAGCCCACCTACTGGGATATTGCACCAATCAAATACAGGACCTCATTGCAAACTACTGCTGTGGATTTAATTTTCAACACTGAATACTGTAAAATGTATTTAAACATGCACACAACATGTGGAAGATAAAAATAAAAACAAAACAAAAAAAACCTTAAAGGGAAAGTATATGTTAAAGTTTAATTACTTTAATGGGACTGTTGCGTGGTCAGCAGGTCATTTGCATTTTCCTCCCATTTTTCTCTTTACCTGTTATCACTGGAGGACCTTGTCTTGTTTCAGTAAACCGACTGCAGTTAAATGTGTCCTTGTGAATCCACAGTGGTTAAAAAAATAATATAAATCCGGCTCTTTTAAGAAATCCAGATGGTTTTAAAGCAAATAAATTGGCAACAAATTGAACCAACAGTAATGATCCTTCCACTGAGCAAATGAGCAAACACAGTAAATCAGTCTCATCTCGTCTCCTGTAGCTTTTCATGTCTCCTGCTGCATCTTTATGGAGATTATGAAAGGTCACTGTACCCGCTTAAAGTATACTGTTTGCCTTGAAGCTGTTACTCCCTGCGGATGTCTCCAATTTATGCGGAAACATGATTATTGGAAAGAGTTTGACTGATATACAGAAGCAATTTTTGCGTTTTATTAAGGATTGGATTGTACTCTGTCAGTGACGTCCACTGCTGATATAGTAGAGGTTTTTCCCTGACTACAGCTCGAACATTTTTATTACGTTTACTATTTTTTTATTTCATCAGATGGCTGACCAGTAAAATCAATCGAGTGTGCTGCTGGAGGGTTTCACTCGCCAGTGTGTAAAACCTGCAGTGAAACCTGCCTGAAAGACCTGCTGACAATTCCTCTGTCTGTAGTTTACTGCAGGAAATCTTATTGTTTTCTTAATAGTTTAAATGCTTTTTCTTATCTGATGCAGACACACATACTTTTACAGCACGTTTGTAATGTTTTTTGGCAGGCACATAGTCAGATTTGTATAATTTCCAAAAATATATTCTTCCACCAGCCAACTTTTGTTTTTGGAAAACGGTGGGCTCTTTAAATGATGGTTACCTGCCAGAGTTTGTAGTTCAGCAGATTTGGCTCGTGTTGAAGGACGTTATCTGTGGTTTTCTGTGAAATTAATTCACTCATAAATCGAGATGACTGAAATCAATATATTGAATATTGTTGCATTAATTCAAGTATTGTTTTTGCCTTAAGGCATGTACGAGACAGAGGTAATTCCTGTGTAATATTAGATGAATAAAGTCACAATAATTATTGTGTCTGTGCTGTGAAGAGTTACCAGCATTTCTGAAAAAAGTTTCTTGTTAGTTGGTAAAATAACTCTGTAGTTAGCAGCAGCCATGGCTGAGGATATCCTGTGAACATGACATCTCAGGATGTCTCATCTCAGACAATGATGTTTGTGGATGACGTTGCGATCTGTAGCGAGAGCAGGCGGAGGAACACATGGAGAGGGAGAGGTCGTAGTAGTTGTGTATGAACGAGAGGGAGGGAAGTAGAACAGTGAGGTTACAGGGGCAGAGGTCAGGAAGGTGCAAGAGTTTAAGTACTTGGGGTCAACAGTCCAGTGCGATAGGGAGTGTGGAAGAGAGTTGAAGAGGCGAGTGCAGGCGGGTTGGAGTGGGTGGAGAAAAGTGACAGAAGAGTGTCAGCAAGAATCAAAAGAGCAGCTATGCTGTACGGTTTAGAAACTGTAGCAGTGAGGAAAAGACGAGAGGCCGAGATGGAGGCAGCACAGATGAAGATATTGAGATTCTCTTTAGGATTAGGATTAGGAAAGAGGACATCAGAGGGACGGCCCAGGTCGGCGGCTTTAGGGACAAAGTCAGAGAGGCCAGACTGAGATGGTGTGCACAGGAGGGATAGTGGTTATACTGGTAGAAGGATGTTGGAGATGGAGCTGCCAGGCAAGAGGTCAAGAGGAAGGCCAAAGAGATATAAGGAGATATATGGATGTGATAAAAGGTGACGTGAAGTTAATTGGTGTGAGAGTAGAGGATGCCGAGAGTAGAGTTAGCTGGAAACAGATTATTCACTGTGGCTGCCCCTGATGGGAACAGCCGAAATCAGAAGAAGAAAAGGAAGAAGAAGTCTGGTTGTGAACTAATGATATTTTGGTGGTCAAAGGTCAAAGGTTAAGGCCAGTGTCACCTCATGTTTGTCCCATTCTTGTGGACGTGATATCTTGACGAGATTTCTTCGAATTTGGCAGAAATTTTGACTTGGACTGATAAATCAACTGATTAGAACACGAGTCTGGACATGTATGTAAAATGCAACTTACTTTGTTGTAGGAGCTGTACTACTACTACTACTACTACTGGTGGAGCAGTAATTGTAGTTTATTTTAAGGCCGCATTGGTAAAAAAATAAGTGACAGTGGGAAACGTTGTTGCCTTTTAGCTGTTCTACTCCATTTCATGTTTCTGGGTAACATACAGGTTCTTCTGTTCCAGTGAGACTGGGCAGCGTCTTCACGCCTTCCCGACAAAGAGTAAAACTTAAAGAGTAGTCGAGAAGTTCTCATTTCTAACGAATTTGGGAGGAAGCTTTGGAAAACCGCCGCAGCCAAACGCCAGATGGAGTCAGAACTGGACCGAAGAGGCAGAGTTCATTTGCACAGACACAGCTAACAGCTAATGGCAGCTTTGCATGGAGGCACATGTAATGAGTGTCGTAGAGTATTTTAAATACTGAGAATTTCACAGGATTTAGCTGATGGTTGCTCAACTCTTCTGCTAAGGGGAATCTGTCACCTGTAATGTTTTTCAGACTGAACTCACCAACCTGTAGCTAAGCTCTGGGAACAGAGGGACAATGTTTGACGGGAAAAAACAGAAAGCAAGTAAAATGTGTTGCCGTAACTGTCCATCTTCAGCTTTAACCTGCTGTAGCAGTTTTCATATGTCATCCAGACTGTCTAATTGCAATTTCTTTAAATAATATGGATAACTTTGTTTTCTTTGCGGTGAGTGATTCCGTGTTTCTGTATCTCGGATTCAGACAAATGGCCAAAGCTGCAAATAGTTGAACTAAACCATTTAAATAAAGCAATAACAATAAAACCACAAGGTCTTGTGATGAGTTATGGATCTCAAGCAAGTGTGACGAGCCTTTAAGTCCATTGCCATCCATCAAAAAACCTATAGTATGTGCTGAAGACTGGTTGACGACGCTGAAATACATGGGAATTGCAGCTACGGTAACTGTTAAACAGTCAAATCCACCTGTATTGTTCTGCCTGGTGAGTAAGGTGTCTCCAGGCAGAATATGTCAAATTAATATTTAATATGAATGTGGTTATGAAAGGGTGAGGAAGAAACACAACAAGCTGCTGGAGGTAATTTTTCCACTGCAGATGTTTCTGTAATGTGATATTACCCAGGCTGTCTTTCTGTATTTGCACTTCCCCGTAGCCGCCGGGGAACTTGATCAAGTTTAATCAGGAAATATAGGATTTTGTTCCCCTCTTGTTCAGTTAAAGATTTCATAGTTTGTGGGAAGAGAATCATGGGATGCTATTTTTTGTTAATAAGGGAATGCCTGCTATCCACTTTATCCTCTCATGAACAAACTTTCCAGATGCAGCCAGCAGCCTGCGTATAATTTATTCTCATTTTGTTGCATAATAAGTATATTTATGGTTTGGTTAGTGTGACAAGGAGGAAGAGCATTAGCCACCAAATACACAAACTCATGTAACTAAAACCTCAGGAAGCGGGTTGAAAAAGTGTGATATTTACATATAATGTGAAAATAGCAAGCTTAACTTAATTTCCCTGTGTATAACATAGTATACAATTAAAAGCATAAGCACATAAAAGTTGCAAATGCACTTCTGCTTCCACCTGTGTGACTGAAAATATGTCGCACAGGTGTGTTAATGGGGTGGACCCATTAGTTTTCAAAAGCTAATGTTAGCAAAAGCTAGCAAGAAGAGGAGCAGGCCTTCCTCTATAAGAAGGGGCGGCTTTAAGCTGGCTGTAACAAACATGGCTGACACTCAGAGCTGGTGAATGACTGTGGAGAAAGGTGAAGGATGGGTTCAAGTGAGGAGGGTTATAAAGGCCTACTTGGTGGAGAAAATGCATGTCTGTTTATGCTAAGGTACTGTAGCATTGCTTGCATGTTGTTAGCAGAGCACAGCACAGGCTGTGATAAAATGAACAAGCTTATCTGTGGCCCAGATTTGAATTGGCTGTGTAATGTTTGTGTCTTCATGTATAATATTTGTGTGTACTTGTGTTAGCATTAGTTTATTTTGTGGTAACATTGGCCTTAGCTAGCTAGGAGCTAGCAAAACAGTGGTTATAGCATTCAGTGTTATGCTAGCTAGTTAGCTGGAGCACAAATCAATGGTATTATAAACCTGGCTATTTGTAGATAATTATGATTAATTGTGCTTTTGTATTTGTGCAATATTTGCTACCAGTTGTGGTTACTTTAGTAAAAAGTGACGGGAAGCTGTTCCTAGCCTTGTCTGAATGATTTACAAAGGTTTCAGAGAGTTAGCCAAACAGTGCTAACTAGCTTTAGCATTTGAAGAAAAGTTTTGCAGGTAAAGTAAATACAAACACTTGAAAATGTGGGGTCAAGAGTGAACCTACAGACTTGTTTGCACTTTAAATTTGTGTTTTAGTGTTGGTTTTATTCAGAGTACGGTTTTCTTAGAGGGAAAACTTATTGAAAAAAGCAAAAAACAGTTGGTATTTTTTGTCTTCCATTACGGTTGATTTATTTTTTTAAAAATGCTAAATGTTCCAGAAGAAACCTGATTAGGAGAGCTGTTTCACCCAACGATAGGTGAAGTGGAGAGTGACTCCTAGTTTCTTTAGTGCACCACCAATTATGATGATACAATGAATTTAGTTTCCCTTGTATTGGCCTGACAAAACATTGAATCAAGCTTATCGGTGTGCAGATAAGAAAAACCTGGTCGTTTAATTTGTTTGTTTTAGTCTTTTAGCTTACAAAAGAAGGCAAGAGAGAGTATTTATGTATGATAAAGTATGTTTTCAGATGGTGATTTATGAATTCTGTTGTTGACATAACGGTCTGAAGACTTGAAATATGCTCAAGTTGCTTCTCTGTGCATGAAATGTAAATGTTCTGATCCGAGCCCGTTTTTTATGATCTGTTTTAAGCCAAATGGTTTAGTTACATGAAGTTCAGATAAATCAGTTACATAAAACTTATGGCTGTAAAACACTTGCTAGCATAGTAATAAATACTATGATAATACTAAAAACTTATTTTTCATTTAAATTACTTTGACAATTAATCTCACTTTATAAAATGTAATTTTTTCAAATTTTTTTTTTTTCAAAAAGACCTTTATTTATTTAACATGTCAACTAGTTCCCGTTGCATCTTATTCTGTTTCCGTTTAAGTCCGCTTCCTCATATCAGCAGAGAGGTTAAACCTTGAGTGTGGCGGGTTGCACAGCTAATGACACACCTCATTCACGGAAGGCTTATCATTTGCTACTTGTGCTGCTGAAGAGAAGAGGAAACGGCTCGTTGTGTCTGCCGCAGTGTTGGTGTGAAATGTTTGCATTGAACTTGGAGGATGTGATCACACAGAAAAGCAGAAGATTATACAAGAGTCCCTCCGTAGCTTGTCTTCTCAGGTGTGAAGTGCAGTGATTTGTTAACAATGGAAGGTGAACAGTAGGTGTAAAAATGGATCAAGAGTAAATGCAGGACATTTCTCGGTTGTAGCGCCTGTGCAGCTGCCTAAAAATCACCCTGCGTGTAATGACAAATTATGTAGCGCTGATTTAAAGTGACTGTCACGTGGAAGCAAAAACATAACGGTGATCTCATTTCCCATGACATGATCAGATGGAAAACCAGACTGGTAAAATAAATCCAAGTAGCAAGAAGCCAAAGTGGATTCATCCCTAATGCAATGATCATGTTTGCAGGTCACACAGTTCGGTCTGATGCCTATAGGAACGATTCTCTTACAGGTTTAACACAAATACTCTGGAAACCTTCTTTTCAGCCTAAAAGGATTCAGTTTATTTTGTACAAATGTCATTTTCACTGCCTGAGAAGTAAAACCAATCTCTCACACTGTGTGTGCACAGTTCTCCCGGGACGCTAGGAAGCTTAGCAGCCTTTTACTCCTGTTTGACGCTGTAACTGAGGCTGACGTTCTCTCCGCTCTGTCCATTTGTCAGAGACCAGCTTCCTCCTGGGAAACGCCCAGATCGTGGAGTGGCCTGTAGTTTACAGCAATGACGGATTCTGCAAACTGTCCGGCTTCCACAGGGCTGAGGTCATGCAGAAGAGCAGCACATGCAGGTAAAACACGTCACTCTTCTGAGTATGTTTTGTACCATTACTGAACATTTAAACGTTGCAGATGTACTAGTATATATGAAAGTATAAGTAGTTTTATTTTTACAGTACCATCGTCTTTATAAACACATCAGAGAAGCCACGACTCATTGTTTTCAAGACCAACACCACATCATTTTTATTCAGTTTTATGCATTATTTAAGCAAAGTGATGTAGAGAGAAGATTGAAACCACACCGTGTTTCTGTCTGATCATTAAATAACACATTCTGCTGCACCGGAGAGCAGTTTACATAATGCTAACTTTGTTTACTGCTCAAGAGGTGCCCCGGTATCATGCAACAAAAGTGTGGAGCTCAGCAGAGCCGCCATACAAAAAAAAAAAAAGCAGCATATGGCATTTTCACTCGCTGTGGAAAAAAAATAGTGAAAGAGAAGAGTCGATGGCACACTGCTCAGTGAGACTCCGAAATGAATCCAGTTTAGAGCTGCCAGGGGAGCTCTGCCAGGTCCACCTCGACGGCGGTGTCTTGCTCCACTGTCAGTCAAAACATTTAAAATTTGACTCTGAAGGACGACTCCTGTCCTCAGGCACCTCTCAGATCTGTCCAGGGGTGACAGCCCTTCCTAGCCGCTGGCTAAAAAGCCTCCCTCAGACACCGAGCTAAGTGAGAATAGAGGCTGAGATTTATACATCCACTCCCTGCTGCTCTGGACTGAGGACACGGAGACCGACAATCCACTCACACGTGACATGGAGAGGACAGAGGAGCCCACTGAGAGCTTAAACTCACAGCCTGCTGCCAGAGTGATGGAAGACAGGGGCCTGTTAATGGGGCCCAGTGCCATTTTTGTGGAGTGATTTTTGAGCTTTTCACAGCGGTACAAGGGTTTGAGACATATCCACACAATGACACAAGAGCTACACGAGGCCACATGTACTGTAGTGCAGGGTATAAGCACAAACAGAGGAAGGTCATAAGCCGGTAGCTCTCGATTTGGGAGTGAGGGCCATCTAATGGCTGGCATGATATATGTGATAGAAAAGTACTTTGGAGTACTACTAAAAAATAAAGTATCATGAGCTCATGCAAGTATACAACTTGATACTTCTTCATTTTGAATTGTCAGAAGCCAAACTTTATTTTATATATTTATCCCCACATTTTCATGCAGATTACTGTTTGTATTTTCAATTCCATTGTGAAATTGAACCTGTGGTGCAGGTTTAATCAGGAAGTCATCATCCCTCTGGAGCTTCACCTCTCAGTCAAAACGCTCGGCCGTCCCACGGAGACAAGGGTTCTGTGGTTTAGGCAGCAGAACAGCAAACTTTCCTTCTAGGCCACGATTCAGTTCAATTCAGTTTATTCATATAAATCCCAACAAAAGTCATCCCAAGGCACTTTACAATGTAAGGTTTAAGACCTCACAGTACAACTTAATAATAAGAAAAACCCAACAAATCCCCCTTGAGCAAGCGCTAGGCCACAGTGGAGAGGAAAAACTTTTTTAAGAGAGGAAGAAACATCCAGCAGAACCAGGCTTAAGGTGGGCGGCCATCTGCCTCGGCGGGTTGGGATGAGTGGAAAGAAAGAGAGAAAAGAACAGCAGATCACAAAACCAATATTGAAAAGACCAGAGTCCTGAATTGGTTCAGTTGCGCAAACGTAAAGCTGCAGCCTTCTTCTTCGTCTTTTTCTTCTTTGGCTGCAACATGGCTCCAACTTGGTCACTGGAGCTGATCCCCCTGACACTCTAGTCGCTGCTTGTGATTACACAGGATGCTCCTTACACTTATGAAACAGTTACAGCTACAGATAACTGTAGTAGTTCATACAACCACAGGCCCTTGTGGCTGTGGCTACAGCTGGAGCTCAGCCCTTCTGTTTGGTTTAGGGGTGAGAGTGGATCAGTTGGTAGGGCTGTCATTTAAGAAAGTGACCGGCAGACTTTATCTTGCCATTTTTTTCTCTGGTTCTTCGTGTTGCGGCAACGTTGTGACATTAATAATCATTCGTGACAAACACTGAACTGCGTATTACCACGTGAATTGATCAGAGCCTCAAAGGATTTTTATTTGGTTATTCAAATTTCTCGAGGAATCACTTTAGCCCTACTTTAGACACTGGCAGCACTTTAATGAGGTTAGAGATAAACATGTGCTTAGTAAACTTTTAAACCACAACCTTTCTCTAACCCTAACCAAAAGGCCTTTGCTGCTTAAGCTCAACCACTCAAAACTCTCTAGAGTCTTGTACATTATACGTCCACTGTCCACCCCAGTCACCTCCTTGTAACTCATTTTCCTCACAAGTAGTGCTTCATTTATTCAAACCATCAGTACTTTTGCCACAAAGGACAAGGTTGTTCCGGGGTCAAACACCGCACAAGACAAAGTGTTGTTTTTCAGCTTGTCCCCAGCTCTCTTCACATCCATCCCCCTTGACACTTTGTGATTTGCTGTACTCCTTGACCTGAGGGTAACCTTTTGACATCCAGGGGCAACTGATTCACACACGACCCCATCCAGTAATTTTGTCTTTGTCCAAGACGTTCCCCTCGGCTTCTCTGTGGACTCTTCATAAAACCAAAGTTTCCTGTGCACCTGGTGTAGACATAAACACAAGAATCGCAAAAGATACACGGGAAACTGTACCTGTCTTTTTTTTGGAAGCCCATACTAGAGAGTGGGAGGAACCTTTTCTGCCTGTGCAACTAACGAGCAACTTTCACTGCAATAATTATGTAGCCATGTTGGGATTCGGTGTGTTTTTTTTTTTCTGTTCCTTAGTAAAAGAAAACATGATGTGAAATTGCAGAGTGGATAGTTTGTCTGTGTATTTGCATCTCGGTGTGTCTGAAGACACTGCTGCTGTTGGGAGGGAAAGTAATCACTCAGACTAATTATATTAGCACAGATTAAAGTGTCCTCAGTCTTTTTAACAGAATAATTACAGCCATGCCAGCAAATGCAAGATGCACCAATCCAAAACCTGTCCTCCACTGTCAGCTAATTAAAGCTGCTTTTGTGTAAATTAACAAAAAAATTTTAATAAAAAATAAAACTAAAAATGCAATGTGATGTAACACATGGTCAAAGGCTAAACGCTCAGGGATGATCACAGCTGTTTCTCGTTGTTTTCTTTCCAGTTTTATGTACGGAGAGCTGACGGACAAGAAGACCGTTGACAAAGTCAGGCAGACATTCGACAACTATGAATCCAACTGCTTCGAAATCCTGCTGTACAGAAAGAACAGTGAGTGCTCACTATCTTCATTTGTTGATATTGTCGACTTTCTATCTTCATGCCCGGGGCTACAGCAAACCACCACTACTTTCTTTTAACTAAGAAATGAAATCTTTCATCTAAGAAAATTCAGCTAAAACATGTTGAAGGATGTAAAACACAGATTCTGAACAACAATGCACAATGTCAGTCTTGTGTTTCTAGGTTCGTTACTTCAATTGTGACCAATTGTGAAGGTTTGACACTAAACTCTACAGTGTTACCTTTCGAGAGCTCAAGAACAAAAATAACTTTGTCATTTTCAGCCTGTGCACAAAAGGTAAACATTTTAATCCCCCACTGAAAATAGTCTCTCACAGAAAAGCTATTTCTTCCTATTTGACTGATATGCTGCAATGATTAGTGAATTATCAACTTTATTTCTTTGTCACAATGATGTTAAAATAATATTTTCATCCAGGGTTTCAGAGCAACATATATATTAACTGCTCTTGTGTTTACAGTTTGAGTATTTCTTTATCTGCTATGTGACAATTTAGCTTTATTATTATTAATTTTAGGCATGTTAAGCCACTACTCCTTTTTTTTTTTTTTTTTAAACATAAAATAAGGTAAAGAAATGTTGTGGGATGTAGTAGTGTAATTGTAATGAAAATAAAATAAAATAAGCTATATTGATTAATATACTTTGCTATATTTCAGAACTTCACAGATTAGTAGAAAAGTTGACAATAGAGCAAGCAGTAAATACTGGATTAGCAGTGTTGGTGAGAAGCACATTGCAGACAAAAATAGTCCCAGATGTACCCGTCTCGCAAGAGTGATCACTTACGGGCGAAAAATGTGAGGTGGAGGAGCAGTGGAGGGACGTTATGAAACGGGAAGATCAATTTTAAAATGGCACAAATTCGCTGACAAATCAGGAGAGTGGGAGGCCTTATAGAGGCTGGATAAAAATGGATGACTATGAGCAAAGAATTATGGCATTAAGGTGTGAAGCAACTTTCCTGAACTGCGGCTCACCTGAAAATGTGTGCCAATATAAGAAGGTCACCAAGGGCTCAGCTGGTTAAAGGTGCTTCTGCACAGAAAGAACAGCGAGTTCCCAGAATGTGTTGACCTTAACATTAGGTTGATTGTTTGAATGCGGCTAATTTAAACACCAGGTGAGAAATAATTCACACCATGTACATGGAGCCGAACAAAATAGTACTTTTTAGAAGTTACACATGACTCGGATGTGTAAAATCATCTGCACTAGAGAAAGGATCATCACAAGTATTTTTCGTATTCATCTTAGAATGTCATCTCTGAATCAAGCAGCATTCGTTGTATGTATCATACTGTACAGCCCAGACTACCAAGTATTTTAACAGCATATTTTTTTAACATCATCTAGCTCTCAGTATACAACTTTAAACTGACAAGTCTCAGCTTTAAGTTAAGTAGGTTCATATCAGTACTTTGTGGGAGACCTAGACCTTTTTGCACATACTGCAAAGAGTTCAAAAGTATATGGATGCTTGGCTGCTAAAGGTTTCCTGTCATCTCTTTGCAATGTTTACATGTAACCAGGTTTCTGATCAGCTTCTTATAACATAACATGTGCAGGACAAAGCCTGCAGACTGCTGTGGTGTTGCTGTTCCTATACCTTTTTTTAAAATTATGTTTAAAGTTTAAATTACTGTTTAAATCTTGATTTAAACTAAAAATAAAAACTACAACAGTTGTCTGAAAAAAATCTAAATAGGTCACTATCCACATTATTTCTGTCAGATAGATAAATTCTGTATGTTTTCTGTATGATTCTGTATTGATTTCATGTTTCCCCGTTTCGTAATTGCATGTAAACCAGTTTCCTGATTATCAGCATTATACCAGATCTGAGGAACCTGCTCACTAAGTAAAAAGGTCATGCTGGTTGAACAGAAAAGAAAACCTTTTTTAAAATAGATGTCAAACATACGGCAGTTGCTGTGTAGAACTCAACATAACATGTGAGTACATTCTAAAACAAAAAGTGTGCACAGGAAGAAAGCTAGAAAATGCCAAACAACCTGGTAGAACGAGGAGCACAAGTCATTTGCATGGTGAAGAAAAATTCCTTTGACTTCACAGCGAGTCGAAAATGCTTTGTAGGACGTAGGCGTACGTGTTTTCTTGTCAGCAATCATGATCCCTCAGAGGGTTCACCACAAAATTAGACACCCTGGTAAAGCTCAAACAGAAAGGCCAAGTTGCTGTACACACACACACACAAAAAAGAAATGCGTAGAGTTCTGGAACAAAGTTCTATGAGGGTTGAAACAAAAATCAACATCTATCAAAATGATGGAAATAGGAAAATGTGGCAGAAATAAAGGAACACCTCATGACCCAAAGCACCTGTCAAACAGTGGTGCTGGTTGTGTTATAGCTTGGGCTGCCAGTGGAGCTGGCACACTGGCATTTATTGATCATCTCACTGCTACAGGGTGAATGCACAGCTGCACAGGAGCATTCTGTGTTTTCAGTTTCAGCCGAAAGCATCAAAACTTATTGGACATTTCATCACTGCGCAGGACGCTGATCCCCAACCTAAGGATCCAGTGAAGAGATGGAAACAGTAAATAGATGGTAGACCTTAACCTCGCCATAACGCAGCTTTCAATTTAATACAGTTTTCATTTGGACACCAATTTCTTCCACAATGATGTCTTTCGATAAGGCTCTTGTAATTATTTTTGCAGTACAAATTTGGTGACTATCTCTATAATGGGCTTTTTGGTAATAATGTGGTTAATTGGAAACAGTCACGTTTAGTGAGATTGAAGTTTTCAATATGTAGTGTGCATCTTGAGCCAGACCTTTGGGTGTAATATCCATGGGTGAGGGGAGATGGGGTATTACACTGTTTTAATAGCTTTAATTTAAAAACAGAAGAGTTGTAATAATTGCAAGCAATATTCCACATACCTGCCCAAGTGTAAGGCTGACAAACAATTTGATTATCATTAAGTTTATCTTCAAATTAGAAATATTTAAGTATGTGGGTTATAAGTTAGGTTATGTTGTGTTAGTCAGGTGTAAATTTATAGGGTAAATTAAGCAAAATGCAAAAACAGTTGAAAAGAAGCTTCTGGACACAGAATATTAATGAACCCCAGTAACCTGACGTCCTAGTCGTCTGTATAACAGAGAATATTGAGTTCTGACAGACATGCCTTAAGGGTTAGGAGGTGTGTTAATTTGCAGCAGCCTGGTGTCACTTGTTGGTGACGTGGTCCTGTATAAAGAGTAGAATTGGACTTCCACCTGCTCCGTCCTACTGTGGACCTGTGAGTGGATGGAATTTCCACCTTTGAGGGTGTGTTGGTCCAACGTCAGTCACCTGGATGGCTCACAGCAACACACTTTTAGTGGTGCAACTACAGCTACAAATACACTTTTAGAAAATACTGACTAACACCAGAACTAAATATCAAGCCTGATAGGCTCGCTATTCTCCACGTGTGCATGGGCGATAGCGAGCCACACCAGTTCCTGTTGCATTCACTGTTGCTTGTTGTTAGAAGCCAACATGAAGCAGAAGAACTTCGGCGAACACTCGTTATGGTTTGGAGTTGGTTGAACGCTGTTTATCGAGAGGAGAACATTTGTTTTCTTTAGATTTTGGCGGCATTTGATGGCTGGCCATTTGGAGGGGACAAATTTCCATTTTTCAGAATATAACATGTCCCCCAGTCCACTGTGAAGATTATGTGCTTGAGTGTGCTCATATTAGAGAATTTAGTAAACTCATAAATGTCAGTGTGCGGTGTAAATCTGCTGGATTTAAAACTGGATGCTATATTCTCACGATGGAGGAGATTTTCATTGCCAGAGCCATTTGAATACAG
>OMLM01007833.1:17778-30120 GCA_900302695.1 Helostoma temminkii
AGATTGTAGATCCAGGAAAGTGTTTCACCACTTATTTGCTCCAAATATTTATCAGAAAAGAGATTAACTTAATAAAAAATTAATATATATATTATTTGTTTTTTTTATGTTATGTGCAATGCAAATGTTTTGGCAATTTTTCTTCTATAACTCTTTCCCAATGCATGATGAACGTAGTGCAATTTACTTCCTTAGAAACATGCGAAAAACACCTCACTGTAGATATTATACAATGCAACTTTTTTTTATTGATGACTCTTCTTTGAGATCTATACTGATCTGTAAATAACCGAGTGTCCTCAAAAGAAAAATTATCGCAGCATATTCCAGTAAAAATACACAAGCGAACCAAAGAAATTTTTTTTAATCAATAAAATAACTTTTGCTCAATAAAAGTACGTGTCTGTTGCACACTTGTGATTTCACTCAGTTGGGTTTAGTGCTCTCGTCAAGTCTGCGGTTATTTACAGAGTTTGTGTTTGACACATAACACTTATTGTAATTATTCACGTTATTGGTGTATTGAGCTCAACCTGACCTGGAACTGAAAACATCTGTGTGGGTGTACATGGCTTTCAGTATTAGTCTTGACATTATTTCTGCTGTTTGTGTATGTTGCAGTACACTAGACATTTGTACTGTGTATGCAGCACTTACTGAACATTTTTTTTTAACAAAATTTTCTTATTTTGCAAGGTGTGTCTTTGGACTTATGTTTTCATGGTAATACACCCTATGGTCAAAATTATGTGGACACCTGATCATTGCTCATTTGCAAAATACTACACTGTGGCAACTGTTCCTCCTCAGAGACTAAAATCTTAAAATTTGGTAAAACTTGAATCAAAACAATTTGCCACAGGTAGTGGAGTTATTTAAAGTTACTTACACTTGACATTACTCTAGTAGTTAGGTTTATTAGTATATTAGTTTAGTTTGAGTAAAGTAGCTCTCCAATCAGCTACAGTAGTTTGGTCACTAACGACATAATTTTTTTTATTCAAGCAACTTTGTCATTGATTCATCGCTACCTTCAAACGCTTCCTATTTTTCTGGACTCTCTCCGAGTATCAGAATACAGAAGTGAAACATTTGCGGATTAAAATCCAATGGATTCTGTTGAATTGATTAATGATTAGTTATTTGACACATTCATTGGAAGGGAACTATTTAATTGTTTCGGCACACATTACCTGAATCTGTTTTATCTCAATTTGATTAAATAACTTTGCGTTTTTGATCAGTATTCGGACTAAACAAGACATTTAAAGGAACTGTGGTGGCAACTCTTCACGCTTCTCTTGCTCATGCTGTGAACAGACCTGCTGGGATGATTGCTGCTAAGATTTTGCATCTTTTTCAGGGAGTCCAGTGTGGTTTTACATGCAAGTGGCTCCCATCAGGAACGAGAACGACAAGGTGGTGTTATTCCTCTGCACCTTTAAGGACATCACCCTCTTCAAGCAGCCTATTGAAGACGAAACCACTAAAGGTGAGTTTTACTCCGGGAAGTTTCCCATAAGTATCTCTGCTCAAACAATGATGTCTCTGTCTATTTTCTCTTGACTGTTTTTAGGGATGTGGCTGTTTTATTTTTTGGTACTTCACTGTAGAATTAAAAAAAAAGCAGTGCAGGATGACATACAGTCGTAAGTCATTGACTGATTTAAAAATGTGTAATGCTACCAGAAACAATTATTTTTATGCTGTTTCTGTTTTATTAGATTGCACAGTAAAGAGTTACGCGAAGGAGGGAATGGTACAGTGGATGACATGTGACAAATTTGTGAGTGGGAACCAAATTGGTACATGGCTGGATGCCCCAGTATGTAATGTAATGCCAGCTGGATTCTGAGGGGAGATGGAATCATATTTCTTCATCCCGACGTTTTCCCTCTTTGAATTAATTTTTTCAGTTCTTCATTCAGCTTCTAGGTGTTCCTGTCAATTTCATCCAACAGTTTTTTTTTTGTTTTGTTTTCTTCCTTTCTTTTTTCTCTTTAACTTTACAGACTCCTCTTATCCTCACTCTTAGCCCAGTATTCTCTACTTCCCTCTTCACTCATCCCTGATTTATTTACGCTCTTGCTTTGTATCATTTCATCCTCTTCCTTTTCTCACTTTTTCACCTATTACCTTCTATTGATACTCCTATCACTTATTATACCTTCACCTTTTGTAAGCTTTTTTTTTTTGTTACCATTTTTTGGGTCTTCCTCGTTCGTCTCTAGCTTCTCTATTTCGCTTCTCACCCATGTACTCTTTCTTCCTCTTCCTCCTCTCCCTTCCTCTCTCCCCTGCTGAAAAGTCTCCGAACACTTTTGCTTGCTGCAAATCTTTTCTATATTTCATCTAAAGCTGCAGCTGGATAAAAAAGAACAAGTCAAGTCTTGTTTCCCTGCGACACGGGAACGTCTCGAGCTGTCAGATTGTGTTTGAGGAGGTTGCGGTGCTGTCTGGAATCACAGGAAATGTCGGCGGTGGACTGATGCACAGTGTCAGCTTGTTGCCCTCGGAGTCGCTCCTGGCACAACTGAACGGGTGTGTTTGCCCTCTGACAAGTGCCTTCCATGCTGCCCCCTTGCTCCTTTTTAATGTACATAACACACATGCAAACACATGTGCATACATACAGTGACATACAGTTCTGCTGCAGAGACCTGCCCTGAGTTGTCATGTGATTTGTTTGTTCTTTCCCTGTGTGCTCAGGCACACGGGGATAACATGGGTTGCAATTACAGCTCACGTTGTTACATCAGTCTGTTGGTGTCTTTGCGAGCTGGTGGTGGTTGCTGCTGACAGCATGACAAACTTCAGATGAAGTTCTGTAATTAGATGTTCATGATTTAAAAACTGACATTCGTCATAAGTAGGCGTTCGCAGAAACAAAGAATGAAGTTCACAATTTCGCGATCATTCATTTTCTGCACATATTGGTCATGAATAGTTTCTCTCTTAAAGCCCCAGAATTGAGTAATGTTTAGAGAGAAAGTCAGTTTGTACTAAAAAGTATGGAACGGCTGAACATACTCATTAAATGTGACTAATTTGGAAGTTTGAAACTTTGTAAAACAAGATGGAGGAATATGAGTTTCTTCCCCATCACTTACTTTGCAGGACTGATGCTTACAACAGGTAATTGTATGTTAATACACATACAGGAATTGTGTACCGTCCATTTTTCTCTTTGAGAAGGATTGCATTGATTTCTAGTTAAATTTAAGTCCTGTATTTTCTCTTAAAAAAAAAACAAAACTAAAAACTCTGAATAAACTTAAAAAGTGTCTCTGAACAAGACGCCAAACCCCAGATTTCCCTCAGTGGTCGGGCAGGGTCTTGCATGGTAGCTCAGTGAATGTGTTTGTGTGAGAGTCAGATAGTGAAGCTGTCCATTTAGGGCATCGTGAGCATTGAAGACTGCTGTGGGATAGAAAGGAGGACATGTGGGCTGGTGGCTTCAGTATGAATGATGATGCACAGGGCGTATTGACACTGAGTGAACATAACCTTTATTGTAAACAAGATGGATGACATAGTGCTGGACAGTCATGAGCTCTGGTGGTTCTGTGTGTGCGTGAAGGATTCTCAGTATTACAAGCATAAAGACGGGGTGAATTAGCTTCCAGCTATAGTTCAGAGCCACAGGACTTACAAAGTAAAATGGAAAACACAGTCTTTTCTTAGACTTGTGTCTTATTTAAGTGACTAATTTTTTTCAGTTACTTGGACAAGGCAATCTGAGGACATCACCTTAGGTCCGAGAAGATTATCTCCGTGAGAAAATGATTAACAGTCTAATCAGTAATGAAGATAATTGAGTTGCCACCCTAGTCTTACTCTTCTTCATTGTCAAATTCAAAACTTGTCTTCTTGAAACGAGTCACTTTGCTGTTGGTTAGTAATTTCACTGTTTCAGTTCCCTGTGGTTTCTGAAAACTTAAGTGCACTCTTTAAATAAGTGGATTTTTATAGCAGACATTCATATAAGCATTAATGGTTAGACCAATCACCTTGGCAACGATGCTTCAGCTTGCTATCAGGGATTGACTGACGTTCTGCAGCCAGTACACCACAGTGTATTTCAGCATAGAGGCCACAGTGAGGACGAAACATCACCCTGTGTCACAGAGCAGCGCACTGAGGGCTGCAGCTTGACCCGCCTGGTGATTACAGGGGTCGGAGAAGCCGTTAGTGTGGAAGGGAGATTTACTGCTGCAGGCGTTGGCAGCTGAGTTCGCTCGTGCTGCAGACCACAGCTCGCTCCCAGCGTCGTCTCTGGCTGTTTCAGCAGCTCAGCACGCCACAACGCGTCAGCATCAGCTGAGCGGGAGAAAGATCGCGCTCTGCTAAAGATACTAGGCTTAAAAATAACAAAAGCATTAGTTGCACCATGTGACCCTGTGTCTTCTTATACTGTTTGTCCATTTTTACCTTTTCTTGTCTTAATGTGTTGCTGTACTGGCCCTGCATGAGCTCCTCTAACAGGAAGGCATTGTCCATGACTTTATAACCATAAAGAGCTGACCTTATTACACATTGTTATGGCCACTTTGTGTCATCTTCTCCAGCTCCAACATCTAATATGTCCTTTTTTGGGGATATTGGAACAATCACACCATTTGCTGCAGATTAGGCCAGTGCCAGTTAGAGCACTGGGAAAATAAAAGGTTTAGTGACTTCTCCTACATCAATGTAGGACAGCACTAACAGCAGAACTGTAAAAAAAAAAAAAAAAAAAAAAGTATGTTTTATTGCTGAGCGCCTGTGTTCAGTTTGCTTTGTCAGCACCTTTAAGATTTTGTTACTTCAGCCTGAGGGCAAGACATCATTTTAGGTAGACGGTTATGGGTGACGACTACTGAGGCAAAAACACATACGCCTTAGGCATTAAGCCGAATGTGTTTTGAAGGTTGTGGAATTTATGGTTCATAAACTATGAGAATCAATAATTAATTTACACTTGGCTATTGTGTATTAAGGCGGTATACGTAATTTGAGAATGATGAAGGAAACTCATATGGATTGAAAATAAATGAATATTACGTTGTCTTAATAATTTTAGTGGCTCAGTTTAGATATTCACACAAGTTATTTTCATTTGATATAATTACGGGCCTTTGTTGGCGCTCAGTTGGCTCTCAGACTGATTCGCAGGTCTGTAGATCACCAGGGGGATTGTTTCACCAGATTTGCAGCATGAGATAGTTTCCTTTCATTTGTCTAATCCAAAAAAACGCAATACTTGCAATCCATGCAAGACTTGTAAGCTTTTTGTCCAATTTGACAACAATATCTTCTGGATTACCAGATTCTATGCCTTGTATATTAAATCTTCTCAAGACAATGACAGTAATAAATAATGATGGTACAGAGAAACCAATATTGGCTGCTTCAGTGACCCACCCACTACATCACTGATGTTGTCACTGATGGTAAAAAACGAGATAGAAGCAAACATTTTAGACATTCAGTAATGAGTCAACAACCCTAGCTACCAGCCCATTGCTATGTAATTCTATGAAATACTTTATTTTCCCTGAATGGACAATGCTGTGATTCAACCATGTACCTTTGTGCACATGTCACCTCAGTGTAGCTACACTCTTTTACTCTACCTTTCTGGCCTCATGTGTAAGTTCACATGAGGCTTAAACAGCACAAAAGTTTCCCACACAACTAAAGATATTAAATGTGGGTGGTTTCTGCAGTGGAAGTGTGCTGACAAGGAGGCCTACATGTGTCTGCGTGTCACAGTGAAGTGCTGCTCACTTCAGAATTTACTTTGGTTGTGCTTGTGCCAGTTCAGCTCCTCTGCTCTTTTTAGCCTAGACTTTTCGCTTTTTTTTAAAATATAATTTCCACTTTCACTGTGCTTGGGTCTGTTAAATCAGGCAGTGTTGCTTTCTCGAGGGGAACCACAGCTGTGCGTGAGATCCTCTTGTAGTTGTGTGTCAGTATGTACAGTGGAGGCTCGTAAGCTGCCAGTACACATTTACACGAGTGCCACCATGACAAATTCCCTCACTTTACTTCATGATGAAAGGGTCTTTGTGTCTAGAAATAACGCACTGCCTTGCCTTTCATCTTGATAGCTGCTGTTAGAGATCCCTGTGATGAACCGATTATCAAATCAAACATACATGGGCAGTGCCGCTTACTGTTTAATGAGATGGGATTACATGTTCACCCACAGAAATTATAAAAACAAATGCACGTGTTCCACCATCCAGGCAGTCGTGTTGCCACTACAACAGAAAGGTGCAGCGGTTGCACAGTTTATCTAATGCTGTTTGCCTCATGCTAATCTCAAACTACCATCGTCAACTGAAGCGAACCAGTCACTCGGCTAATGCTGAATGTCAGAATCCAAGAGCAGCGCTGTAGCTCTGGTGCCAGGAGCCCTCAGTATTCAGTAACAGTTAAATATACTTCAAAACATAATCGGCACAAAAGTGATAAATTACATAAGTGACATCCCTCTACTTCCCTGGAAGTTTTGCATCATAGTTTGTATGTGTAATAATGTGAATTCTGTCTGGCCAGTTGTTGAAAAGAGACCGGAGTGGACACTTCTAATGAATTCAGATTTTAACTATCCAGTAACTACTGCGGTCAGCTGAAAACAAAAAGGTGAAAAATACAATATTTAAATGCAAAATGTAGTTCCCACCTGTCACCCTCAGTCTTGCTTAATCTTGGTGCTTTTTAACACCTAATATACAATATACAGTAGTGAGTTACACAAGCATTAGCATATTGAACATCACATAATGGAAGAAACTGAATTACGATAAGGTACACAGCAACAAAAGATATGAGTAGGTACTGGAGTGGTACCACGTTGAGTTTGACTTAATTCACGTTTCCACAGAAGCACCTAGTAGCCTGGAGTTTAAAAACCATTTTAAAGTCTACGTTTTATTTGTAATGGCTCCTTTGAAAGGGTTTGGGTCGATCATGATGTGTGACTACTGTATGTGGCGTGCCTCTGTTGTGCTGCTGTTTGCCCTTTCAAACATTTGATTTTATTTTTAGAGCTGCTCATACAGTAGGAGCACCCTTTTTATTCAGCGTTGCTGACGTCGGCACCACGGCTAGAAAATGACCACTGCTGCACAGGACGGTATTATTTACTGTAGATTCACTTTCAATGTGGGAATATACAACAAAAGCTTTGTGTTTATCATGTTTGCTGTTGTTTTTATAAGGCTTGCCTTGCATTTCCTCTACATTTAAAATGAACTGCACGTGTATGAAGCTTAGTAAAATTTTATTGAAATCAGCCACCACATAAGAGTACATTAGTCACTGGCAAAGAGATTGGAAATAAACAGTAATTTAAAAGTTAAAAAGTAAAAAAAATGGAAGGCATAAATAGTATACAGAACATATCATCTCATCATACAGATACTCAACTTTTACCACTGAGAAAGCGGTTAAAGCTGCAATAAATAACGTGACACATTTTCTAAGAAATAAAGAGGAAAATGTGTTGTCTCTCAGCTGTAGACAGCCACATGAAGTCTTACATAGTTGCAGAAACAGGACAGGAGAGGCAAGGAGCGAAGGTATATAGTTTATAGGACTGACAGTATAGCATACTTGCCAACCCTCTCGTTTTCCCCTGTTTTTTACTAACCTTCTCCCAGTTTATGGCAAAATTTGGTTTCCTGGGTGTAGGTAGAGCATCATAAGAATGTTAATTCTTGGTTTAAGTGAGCTTTTGGACATAACAGCTGTGAAACAAACGGAAAAATTCTGTTTCCCTTCAGTCATTCTTTAGCTCGCTTGACCAGTTATCACTAAGCCAGGGTTCAGTGTTGCGTTTACTGACAGCATAGACAAATACTTGCAACTTTGTTCTTGTTGTGACTGGCTAGTTGTCACTGTTCACATGTTAAAACCTTATCATTAATAGAAATACTGGTGCAACAAGTTCCCAAGGAATTTATCTCTTACACATAAAATAATCAGCTTTAATCAGCTCCCTTCTCCCAAAAATTGTTTTTTGTATCATGATTACAAAAAAATAAATGCAGTAACATTTAAGAAAAAAAGGCTATATTTGTATGATGTCAAATATTTGAAGTGTGATAATAGCATGAAGGCAGCATGTACGCAGTTTCTAAACCCTGTACATTTTAGCTAAATGTTGAGTTGCCAAAGTGATTTGAGGATTTGGGCTATGTATAGTTAATCAAACCACAACAGTAGCGTAAGTTTAAGCTCTAATACAGCTTTAATGTGTGTTCTCCATAGAAGCCTGGAAGTTTTGCATCATAGTTTGTATGTGTAATAATGTGGATTCTGTCTGGCCAGTTGTTGAAAAGACACCGGAGTGGACACTTCTAATGAATTCAGATTTTAACTATCCAGTAACTACTAATGTCAGCTAAAATTTATATAAAATTTATAAGGTGAAACATTTATATGCAAAATGTAGTTGAGACAAATCTGGAAAAAAGACTCTGGTCTCAAGTTTCTTGCAGTTTGGCATTATGGCTAAAAATAACATACTGTAGAGTTCTAATAATGTAGCTACTAACTGACTGAATATGAGCCAGTTAAAACCATTAAAATATTTGTCAGTGGTGCCGTTTAACCATGGTGTCTTCATCATCAACATGCTGTATGTTATTGATATATATATTTTATTTATATTTTGTATATATGTTATTTTAAGATTATGATTTAAGCTAAAAAGTGCAAACACGTTGTATTGCCTCCTCATGCGACAGCTCCTCTGGCTTTCAGACTAAGAGCTCCTGTTTCTTTCCAGCCCCACTCCTCCCATTCCAGCCTGTCCTCATTTGCCAGTAGGCAGGAGACTTCTTGTGGACCGAACTATGCCCAACACCCATGAACAGCGACAACTTGGCTGAAAATCCTGCTGTACACTGGGGCAGAAAACTGTTGTACAGGAAGTGCTGTGCACAGATAAAAACATTGTTTAAAGTCTGTTGTTGGCTTGTAACTGTATCTGTTGTTTTATGGTTTTCATATTTGGGAAAGTAAACGGTTTTCATCATATTAATCTCTACACAAACACTAAAACTAGTGCCAGCTATGAGTGGAGCTGTGGCACTTCACTTGAGAGGTGCAATGGGGCAGGGTACTTATTGGCTACAGGATTTCCTCAGCGCTCGATGTCAAGGTGTCACAGTGAAACATACACACCCATGTGATACGGTTTGAGTAATTTGTGTAGTATTGATCCCCTGAAGGACAGATTATCAGCATCCAAGGGTAGGTCAGAGAACATCGTTTGACAGAAGCCCTGCTTGTTGAGATTCAGCCGGGTTCAAGGACGCTCTCTGCAGGGTGGACGAGTGACATGAAGGCAGGGAGTCACGCTGCATTCACATCATGTCATGTGTGCCGTGAATAAGAACTAACTGGGATAAACACTGTTCCTGTCAGCCCTCTAGTGGCAAGTGAAGGGGAAGCTATGGGAATATTTTGGCATTCCAGTATGTCTCCACTGAAGTCACGACTGGGGCCTGAATACGTGTTATACTGAGGTGTGATGAATGCAACTTGACTGATTGCTGTCTTATTCCTGCAGGATGGACCAAGTTTGCGCGACTGACGCGCGCACTGACTAACAACCGCAACACGCTGCAGCAGCTGGCACCCATAGGCAAACATGAAGTCAGCCATAAACAGTCCAGACTGGCAGAGGTGAGAACAAACACACACACACTCCCCGTACTGTACATTACACACTGTCATACCACTGCTAGCTTGTGCGCTAAAGCAGTTTGCATGTGTTAAACTGCAGGCCGTCATAACAAAGTGTGTCTGCTGCGTGAAAGTTTATTAATGATTGTTGACATAACGTTTAATTTAATAAAGTCAAGGTCCTCTTACTGTCTTTGTCCAGAACAACCACATCTTTTAGTTTTCATCATGACCAAAAGTAGGATTTATGTCAGCTAACAGGGCACCAACCCTCATCAGATCACTACACCACTACAGCACTTATAAGGGTTTGAACCCTTTGGGATTCAAACAAATTATTAATATTTTATAGTCCTAAGAACTACAGCGACACAGCACCCACTTGTACAGTAAGTACTTTTTCCTCTAAGGTAATTTCTTCAACCTTTTAGCCGTTGTGTAACATCTCTGCTATGTGAAATCCATCAGCGTCATTCTGCCCTCCCTGACCGTTGTCGTCCTCTCGTCTGACACTCAAACTGTCGGCATTTGGAAATGGTAAAATGGTTTTCCTAAATCTAAAATTAAAACGCAATGTTTAAATGTCAGTGTGAATTTCAGAATACAGAATCCACATAGACCCCCTCATAAAAAACATTAATTCCTGGGTTCATACCGTTTTATTAACACTGTGTCAAAGCAGCTTCTCACAGAACCACGCCCTTCACACTTCCACCGCCCTCCTCCTCTACGCGCCGACCTCCTTGGAGCTGCTGCTTTCACTGCTGTGTCGTTAATATTTGATGCTGGGCAGAGGAACAGCAGCGGGGTTCTGAGTACACTCTGAACGATTTCTGACTGCTGCTCAAAATTTAGAAAATGGATTTTCTAAATTTTATTCATGGTGGTTTGAGTGAGGTGTATCGCCCTTAATCAGGATTTGTTTGAGTTTCATTCCCCGCTTGGCACCACAGGCGAGGAGCGGCGTGGGTTTTAGCAAAAAGTGCTACTTCCTGGGTGGCTTAAAGGTGACGAGGGCCGAGACGAATGAGAGGAGAGCAGGTGAAGGAGGGAGAGAGTGTGGAGGGAAGGAGAATGGATGGAGAGAGCACTAATAATGGAGAGAGAGAGAGAGAAGGAGGGAGAGTGTAGGAAGAGGAGAATAGTAGGATGTGATGATAGTGATAGTAGTAGTAGTAGTACAAATATACTAGTAAATTACTTAAAGTCCTACCTCATACCACACAGACCAAACAATAGGTTCCACATAACTGAGATGTCAGTTGAAGGCAAATATTTTAAGTTGATCAAACTATTAATAATTCGATCAACTTGAAACAGTTTGGTCAAAATAACGTCAATAATTCCGCTGCTGTTGAAAGTAGCAAGTGCAGGACAAAAAGGCGAAGAGATGGTTGTGAAGGACAGTAACTTTGGAAGGATGATGCTGAGACGTAAATATGTAAGAATCAGATTAACAAGCTAATACACACTGTTTCCCAGCCTATTGACTCCTGAATGTACTCCATAGATACTGAGGTGATCCTTCTGCTTTGCAGGCTGAAAGCTGCAGTCGTCTGTCAAGTGTCACATAAGCAGAGATGTTTTTTCTTTCCTCCTCCCAATGCCGCTGGGCTCTTAATTGGAAGTCTGGGTTTTGAGCGACACAACTGCACTTGACCAGGAGCTGTTTGGCTGGCAGCTCTGATGATGAGGGTTAGGTGAATTGCCGCCCTGTGGTTATGAAGGCCACTGTTCTCAGATCTCAGATCCTCCGGCTTATTGCTTAACATGAGACTGAGTTCCACTGTGTGGGCAACTGAGGTTAACTGAAGTATGCAAGGCTGATTCTGAAGCTGAGTCAGACTAAATGAAGCCTAGCAAGGCTAATTCTGAAGCTGAGTTTGACTTAATAAATATTGAAGCTAAGTGGGGCTAAATAGAGCCTAGCAAGGCTAATTCTGAAGCTAAGTAAGGCTAAATGAAGCCTAGCAAGGCTGATTCTGAAGCTGAGTCAGACTAAATGGAGCCTAGCAAGGCTAATTCTGAAGCTAAGTGAGTCTAAATGGAGCCTAGCAAGGCTAATTTTGAAGCTAACTTAGGCTAAATGAAGCCTAGCAAGGCTGATTCTGAAGCTGAGTCAGACTGAATGAAGCCTAGCAAGGCTAATTCTGAAGCTGAGTCAGACTGAATGAAGCCTAGCAAGGCTAATTCTGAAGCTAAATACAGCCTAGCAAGGCTAATTCTGAAGCTAAATACAGCCAAGCAAGGCTAATTCTGAAGCTGAGTTCGACTAAATAAATATTGAAGCTAAGTGGGGCTAAATAAAGCCTAGCAAGGCTAATTCTGAAGCTAAGTAAGGCTAAATGAAGCCTAGCAAGGCTGATTCTGAAGCTGAGTCAGACTGAATGAAGCCTAGCAAGGCTAATTCTGAAGCTGAGTCAGACTGAATGAAGCCTAGCAAGGCTAATTCTGAAACTAAATACAGCCTAGCAAGGCTAATTCTGAAGCTGAGTTCGACTAAATAAATATTGAAGCTAAGTGGGGCTAAATAAAGCCTAGCAAGCCTAATTCTGAAGCTAACTTAGGCTAAATGAAGCCTAGCAAGGCTAATTCTAAAACTGAGTCAGACTAAATTGAGCTAGCAAGGCTAATTCTGAAGCTAAGTGAGTCTAAATGAAG
>OMLM01007833.1:30140-41722 GCA_900302695.1 Helostoma temminkii
GCCCTGTGGTTATGAAGGCCACTGTTCTCAGATCTCAGATCCTCCGGCTTATTGCTTAACATGAGACTGAGTTCCACTGTGTGGGCAACTGAGGTTAACTGAAGTATGCAAGGCTGATTCTGAAGCTGAGTCAGACTAAATGAAGCCTAGCAAGGCTAATTCTGAAGCTAAATACAGCCTAGCAAGGCTAATTCTGAAGCTAAATACAGCCTAGCAAGGCTAATTCTGAAGCTAAATACAGCCAAGCAAGGCTAATTCTGAAGCTGAGTTCGACTAAATAAATATTGAAGCTAAGTGGGGCTAAATAAAGCCTAGCAAGGCTAATTCTGAAGCTGAGTCAGACCAAATGGAGCCTAGCAAGGCTAATTCTGAAGCTAAGTGAGTCTAAATGGAGCCTAGCAAGGCTAATTTTGAAGCTAACTTAGGCTAAATGAAGCCTAGCAAGGCTAATTCTAAAACTGAGTCAGACTAAATTGAGCTAGCAAGGCTAATTCTGAAGCTAAGTGAGTCTAAATGAAGCCTAGCAAGGCTAATTTTGAAGCCAGTTCCTACTAAATGTACCCTAGTAAGGCTAATTAAAAAGCTAATTGAGCCTAAATTAAGCTACACAAGGCTAATTCTGGAGCTAAGTCAGGCTATACACAGCCTAGCAAGATTCTTTATGTGCATGTACTGGTGTATATGGTTGCAGCATTGCTGATAGCAGTAACAGCATCAGCAGTACTGGTAGCATTACAAGTGGTAGTAGTAGCAGTCACAGTACATTGTTGTATATCGTATATAGTCCTAGTAAAGCAAATGACTAGACACTGAAGTGGTAATACTGCAAATGTAGAGTTGCTAGTATTAGAAGTTAAATTATGTAGTTGCTAAAACTAGGAAAATACTACTAGTAGAAATATAATTTATGTACAGATTTCCATTAACCTCGTCTCCTAAATGCATGCAAACTGCTTTCCCAGACTACTGGAGAAAGCGGCTATGTTGTATAACCTGGTTACTAAAGTGCAGGTAAACATAGTTAATGACTTGAATAGAAAATACTAATTTCCCTCATTCATTTTTGTTTGCACTAATAAATGCTGCTGCCTGTAAGCTATCAATTACTAAACTAATTTGCTGAATTACTGACAATCATCAACTTTTTTTTTTTTCTTTTCATAATCACAATCACAAATTTTCTTTAAATATTGTGATATATTGCCCACCGGTAGTATTAGTAGTAACTGTTAAAACAGTATTATGTATTACTACTACTGGAATCTTGTATGGAATCGTAGGACGTTTTATGATGTATAATTATGTGTTTACAGGTGTTTTACAGTTTATCTCTGTAACAGCTGGACACAAATAGAATAATATGCTGTTTGGTGTAAAATGAGAGTAACGGTTGATGTGTGATCTCAGTGAGGCCTGCGGAGAAAAATCAAACTGATCTCTGTTGGAACTAATGTAGTCTGTGTTCTGCAGAGGAGACTGAGCTCAGCAGGGATGATCAGCACCAAATATAATGTCTGCTTTTTAATCTTTTTTTTTTTCCTCACCATCCCTTCTATCCCTGTCTCATTTCAAGCCATATTTATTCATTATGTGGGATTGTGAAAAAGATGAATACAGGTGAAAACTCGTTTCCCTTTTCTCTCTATATGCACACTCAGCAGTAAAAAATTAGCTTTTTGCTCACTTTGTTCTTTTGTCTGTCTCACTCTAATTTATTTTTCTATCTGTAATATGTGCTCTCTTTTCCAGTTAGACTGTAGATGGGGCAATGTAAGTGTATTTTTACCAGTATCAATATGAAGAAGACAAATCTATAACATGAAACAGTGGGAGGTAGATTAAAAAGTGAGGTTTGTTATCGCTGGGATCAGGGTACAGAGCAGTGTGAAAACTAGGCCAGAAATAATGATGAATGAATTAAAGATCTAGATAAATCTTTAATTTTGAGTCTGTGGAATGTGTGAAGTAGTGAAAGTTTAACATATTCAAATTTTATATTTTTCTTTTTTTTTTGTGAAACACATGCAGTAACAGGATGGACCTGTGTTTGTGATTCGTCAGTTTAGGGTTACATGAGTTTGTGGATATATTTTATTTTCATAATTTAGTAAATTTTGATTTAATATCTCACATTTTAGACTTAACCTGGCTATCGTTGTTGTTTTGTTCTCCCTGAATGTTGCAGCCAGGACAGCGGCTGCGAGTTCAGCCTTGTGGCCCTTAAATTAAGTAGAAACTGAAATTTGCTGTGGCCAACACAGTAGGGATGCACTGATCCAAACCAAACTATGAAAACCTGACACTGATTTAATTCAGCTGAATTAATCAGCTGTATACTTCAGCTTCTGGATGGCAATAAAGGCATAAGGTGTCATTAATTCAGAATTCAATAGATTCTAACATTTTCCAGGTGAAGTATTTTTCCCACACACACTGTAGATATAGATTAAAAACATTCAATAGTCAAAAAAGTGCAGCTTTATTACATATAGCATATGTATTACATAAGCACCATATAAATACACGTTTAAACCACAAATGTGAATTATGAATGGAAAAAATAAAATATGTGGTTAACATTTAAAATAACGTTATAACGTAATAATGTTGCATTAATTTAAAAGAGGAGTTGGGAGCAAAAACATTGTGCAGGATAAATACATAAAAATACGTTTAAATGATTTTATTGATCTGCCAGCTGAAGTCAGGCGGGTTTTTGGTCTAAAAGACCACAACACAACTTGAATAATAATTTTTCCAATGAGCCATCATAAGTATTTGCTAATTATAATGTGTGCACTTTCTTTTATGTGTACGCATATTAAAAATGTACTGATGTATTGATTAAAAGTTGCTTTTAAACAAACTTGTGGAAAGAATAAAGTGTACCATTCCTGCTTTGTCCCATCTCCAGGTTTTGCAGTTGAACTCTGACATCCTCCCTCAGTACAAGCAGGAGGCCCCTAAGACGCCTCCCCACATAATCCTTCACTACTGCACCTTCAAGACCACCTGGGACTGGGTCATCCTCATCCTCACGTTCTACACGGCCATCATGGTGCCCTACAACGTCTCCTTCAAGACGAAGCAGAACAATATTGTGTGGCTGGTGCTGGACAGCGTTGTGGATGTCATCTTTCTGGTGGACATCGTCCTCAACTTCCACACAACCTTCGTGGGCCCAGGCGGGGAGGTGATCTCTGACCCCAAACTCATTCGCATGAACTACCTGAAGACCTGGTTCGTCATCGACCTGTTGTCCTGCCTTCCCTACGACATCATCAACGCCTTCGAGAACGTGGATGAGGTACAGTTGAGGATTTCTGGCGCCTTTGTCTGGTGTGAGTGGCAAATGTGAATGGAGTTACGATTGAATACCAGGTATCACACTGCAGTTTCCCCAAGACAAAGCAGAGTATACAGCCAGTAAATTTAAAAGCTGTGCACAGTTAATCTGAACTTCCATCCCAGTCCAGAGCTCTAGTTTCAAGCAGTGTAGTGCATAATATCACTTCCTCCTCAAAGAGAACTTATTTTTCCATTAACATCAGAAACAATAAATACTATTTTATGATTAAAGTGCAGGTAAAGCACTGATAAATGTGTTCTGAGTTTGTCACACATCGGGATAATGTGTTATCAACCACACACTCAAATTTGAATCATCAAGTACTTAAAATTAGGTTTCCAAATCATCATCTTCATAAAATAAACTGTGCTCTCGGCTCAGAAACGCTAAGTCGAAGAAAATATCAATACTCTTAAGTATGACAGTATTATCTTTTGTGATACTGCATCAATTGAGGTTTGTGGCACAGCTTTTCGCTTTTTGTTGTTTAACTTAAATAGATTTTTATCACATAAAATACCTTTTTAAAACTCTTAATCCATATGGTGGTGTACTCTTCATACTGTGACAGTTTTCCTAAAACTTCACCTCAATTTATATCGTAATTTAATTAATCTTAACCCCCGACTCGTGATATGTATTATATCGCCAGATTCTTGCTACACAGCCCTACTCACCAACATTATTGTAAATTCTAGCTGTAAGCTGTTATTTCAGACACTGAGCTCTCTGGCACCTGTTGATTCACACACTCACCTTTTCTGTCCAGCTGTGATGTTTAGCCTGTTAATGCCTAGGGCTCATAAAACAAAATATTGGATCAATAATAAAATTATATTATTTTTTTGTTTGGTTTTTTAAACCTACCATATAGATCTTAACACCAGGTAAGTTAGGCTTTATACTGAGTAAAAAATAACTGTGTTTTAGTTATTAATGTAAAAATCTCAATATCAGGTTCACATTTTTAAGCTTTCTTTCTGCCCCACCCAGAAACTCCTGTCTAACTCCAGACTTTTCACATTTTCAGCAATATATAATAATATCATGAAACAAATAATTGGTTTTACTTTATACAGTTTTTAAATACCCACTACCCACTATTACTGCTGCAAAGTACAGTTACACTCTCTAACTGTAGACAACTTGTCAAATACAGGTGCAAATAATATAGAAATCAGTTTATTTTTATATCTGGTGCTTCATCTCTATAGTTTTGTGCGTCTAAGTTATGTCTAAGTTATGGTAATATTTTGTTTTTTTATTATTTTTATTTTACTTTTTTTGATGCTCCAGTACCTGGATTACTTGTACACCTGAACGATTACTGGTTACACCTTTAATTTAGTTGTAATTACTGTGATTCATGTAGTTATTTTCAGCAACAGATGATTTCAGTTACCGTTACGTCACAGACGTCAAAGACGTCACCCTTCCTACACCCAACTGGATAAACACGCTCTAGGAAACATAGCAACAACTGAGGAAATTATCTAAATTATCAAAGAAAAGCAAAGTTATCGCTGAAAATCATCTTCTAAATCAGCTAAGCTAAGGCAAAAAACTGGACATGACATTGAAACATTAAGCATTCTGTCTGGAGTGTCACGAATACTCTTAAGTAGTTTCGAGAGGTTATGATTCATTGTGCGTGTGTGTAAGAAATATCAACCATTTCTTCTAGTTTGCTGATTAGTCCAGCTTCCAACTGCTGGGCTCATCTGAGTGTGACTGAATGTTTGTGACCCAATTTACAGCTGGTATTAGAATGTGGTCTGTATCTTCATGTTTTATCCAGATAAGGTGAAATGCATTTATTGCAAGCAGAATGCAATCAGATTGGCCAGACCTCATCTGGAGGTGTTCTGGCTCGCATTATGATTGGATCTCAGACAAGTGTGAATGACGTCTGTGCAGTGTGACCCAAAAAATATGTTAAAAGATGGTTTGCATTGATGGAATGAGAAGGCTTATTAATAACGAGAGTGAATGCAGAGGATAAGATGTCAATACTAGATGGAAATTGGATCTTTCAGACCAACCCTGTCTCTCGAAAAGGAGAAATTCTTGTACAACTAAACTGCGATAAATTTCATAGCGAATATATTGTGTATTATTTCGTCAGGTGACTTATTTTGTGAATGAATGAAGCGTCACATTTATTAAGCGAAAGCGAGTCACAAGGAAGTGTTTGAAGTGAACGGATGCCGTGGAATGAGCAGGACTGAGAAGTCGCCGTCTCGATTTTGAGACCACAGTCCTGTGAGAGTTTGTATTCAGGCATGAAAAGTACTCTGGTTAGGCTTAGACACAGATTGTGTTTGTGTTTAAATTTAAATTGCAGACATTGTGTGTGAAGTGACTGTTAGATTTTTCCATAAGAAAACAGCCCACAATCTTTCCCTGACCCAACCCAGTGCTAAAAAACAGTGGTGAACTTTCTCAGGAGTGGTCCGCCTACCAAAAATACTCCAAGAGCACATCAACAACTCATCCAGTAGGTCATAAAAAAACCCAGAACAACATCTTAAGAACTGCAGGCCTCAGTTAACCCTTTGGCGTCTAGGGTGCATGTGGCTGTTTTGGGCTACATTTTTACCTTAAAATATTCCACCTTAAAAACTGTTCACCATGCCCATGTTCGGTCTCATTTTATTCAGCGCAGTCTCACCTGTGTGACAGTATAGTCATTTTTTTCAATTTGACATAACATAACATAAGATGTTAGACCTCAAAAACATACCACAAACATATAATCCATTATTGTTTTCTTGTTGTTGTTTTCTGTGTTTGCTAATATCATCAGCATGTAGAGCACTCTCTGCAGATTCGTCCGTTTTTTATAATTTCTTTATTAGGGGAAAATGCATCACCAGATGTGCCTATGTTGCTTACTTACTTATTACTTATTTTACTCGGCTTATCAACACTGTTTTCTAGAAGTATAGAGTTTGAAGTCCTTGCTTTCAACACAAGTTAAAATTGGAGCTAGGCAGTTCAAAGCGATTAGGAAGCCCTGGCGCGATCGTCAACTTCAGTGGGTTAAGGTCAGTGTTCATAATTCAACAATATGAAATGGCATCCATGGGAGGGTTCAAAGGTGAAAGCCACTGTTAGACAAAAAGGAGCTCATCTCACATTTGCCAAAAAAAAATATATCTTGATTAGACTTTTGAGCAAATATTCTGTGGACTTATGAGATGAACGTTGAGCATTTGGAAGGTGTGCGTCCCGTTTCATCTGGCGTAAAACTAACACAACGTTTCAAACATTGTGGAGTTAGTGTGATGGTCTGGGGCTGCTTTGCAGCTTCACAACCTGGATGACTTGAAATTATTGATGGAACCGTGAATTCTGTGCTCTACCAGAAAATCCTGACGGAGAATATCCGGCCATTAGTTCATGACCTCAGGCGCATTTGGTTTATGCAGTAGGACAATGATCCGGCACACACCAGCAAGTCCACCTCTCAGTGGCTCAGAAATACAAAATTAAGGTTTTGGAGTAGTCTAGTCAGACTAAAAGACTAGAAGTCTGGACTTAAGTCTGATTGAGATGCTGTGGCATGACTTTAAACAGGCTGTTCAGGCCCTCAGCCACAGTGTGTCTGAGTTAAAACTATTCTGCAAGAAAGAGGGTCAAAATTCCTCCACAGTGAAAGACTCATTGCCAGTTATCACAAACACCGGATTGCAGTTGGTGCTGCCAAGGTTTGGCACAACTATTTATTAGGTTTAAGGGACAATTACTTTTTCACATAGGGAAAAAAAAAAGTAAGATCAAAATGCTGCTACTGTGGTGAACCTCATTATTGATAATTAATATAGCCAGTGTTTCTAATCCTGGAGGGATAGTAGTTTGCTTGGAATTTATAAAAACGTTCAACTTTCTATTATGCCTGTAACAGCTTAAAAAATCATTATTAAAATCTAAATGTTGTATGCCTGAAATAATGGTTTATCAGCAATTTGGATACAGAACTATACATCGGATTCTGACATTAGTAGAAAAACTTTTACTCACAAACTTTCAGAGAACCCAAATCAAAAACAACTTTAGTTTCTAATTAGGCAAAGGATGTTTGTGAATGAGTTTGTGATTTTAAATGAGAGTTTTTAGGTCCTGAACTTGCTTGTTTGATGGTTTGGTAATGAGATCAGGCCTGTCCTGAGCGTTTTTCACAGCCATTTACACCCATCAGAGGAGTTATATCAATATGGCCTCAAGTCCATTAGAGGTGATTTTCCACTTGATTTCTCTCAAATTAATTAGACCTTAGTCTGAGCAGAAGGAGCAATCTATTGGAGTGATATCTACTAATGTTGCACTCACTTCTCAGTTTTCTGCGTTGCAGCGTTTAATCATTTTAGGAGTGGCTGTGTATTTTTTGTTTGTATCTGTGGGTACATGCGAATACACACTGTGGGTTTGTGCTTGTGAACTGACGTCCATTATTGTGTTTGTACTGTACATGTGTCTCTGCCAAGAGGGGGTTTAATCACATGAGTTTTTAAATGCCAGTTATAATAATAATACCAGTGTTTAAGCTGCCAGCAACTGAATTTTGAACATCTATTAATTTTTCATGCCAAAAAACGATTCCACGCCTCCCTCAGCTGTTTATTTTTGTCTAGAGCGACATTAAAACCGACACAATGCATTAAATCTGTCGAACTAATGAAAGGTATCCCGTAGCGGCGCAAAAATGTACAATGTTGCTGATGGTGATGGTTTCTGATGATGGTGATCTCATGTGACCGGAGATGTTTATGTACAGTGTGTGCAAAAGAAATCTCCTAAGACTGTTTGCAAGGAAAACGGGTGGTGTTGCCTTTAGGAAACGGTGAGATGATTGTTTCATAAACTAGTTAATTTCCTGTCATATTGGAAATTTTGAAAGTTCAGCTGATGATGAAAACAGCTGGTCAGGTTTGCAGCTTTGAGGGTGCACCGTTTCATGCTAACACGAGCCTGCTAAAATGCTTACAGCGACGACGCTAACACACTGATTAGCAGGTAAAATGTTCATCATGTTCACCATTTGCACATTAAATGTGCAGCTGAGGCTGATGGGACTCTTATTAATTTCAAAGCTACTTGATGATAAACTGAAGTGTTGGACTGATTAGAAATAGTTTTACACTACAGGTCATCAGCCAGTGCCAATATGTTTTGAGATATTTTAATATGTAAATTAAACCACCCTGCTGGTGGTGTTGCAAGAAAAAAAGAGACCAAATCCATTAGAGGAATTTGGATTAATGGATCCACATTTTTACATCTGGTTTAAATTAATAAACTCGAATTAGCAAACATTAGAAGATAGTACTAATGTTTGCTGATTACAGGGCTACGGTAATCATTTATAATATTAGCAATGCCTAGACTGTATTTTGTGATCATTTTGATGTTATAAAATCTGTTTTTCTTTCAAAAACAGTGTAATTATTAGCAAATATTAGTCTCTTGTTCAAATGGTATGTTGTTTGCTAATGCAAGTTTATTATTAGTTTTTTATTATTTGTATCATTTCAATTAAAAATCATTAGTTCTGTCTGTATCAGTGGCTGTATTTCCTGTTCATTTTGCTATATTTCTTATTTCATGTAAGTTTTAATGGAGAACGAGGATATTTTTAGGCAACCCTCAACTTAATAGTGTATTTGTGCGATATTTGTAGTTAGAGTGATGAAGTTTATATGTATGTATGTTTGAAAAAGGCTGAGTCAGAAAACAGGGCTTTCCTACAGGAGACCAAAGTTTGACCCAGTGGGGACCATGTGTTTTTATTTATGACAACATTAACCTGTCTGATGCTCCAAACACCATTCATGCGCTCCTATAGGTTAAATGAGAGGCTGGAGATAAACCACCTTTATGATTGTTTTTGTTCTAGGACTGTTTAGGTGAGTTGTGTTGTAACTATGCCATTTCTATATGCAGTTTGATAGGCCTCGAGTGGATTTAACAGCAGTTAGTATTTCCCTTGCACCTGGTATGAAGTTAAACGGGGGGTAAATTGTATCCTGGAACATTGTCTAACAGGCCGTGAAGGACTTTAGGGCATAATGGCTCTCCTGGGATACTTCTTTTAAGTTACAGAATAAAATGCGTGTCAAGAAAATATTATTTCCCTGTAGCGTTTACAGATTTAGTTTTTAATATAGCTGAATTCTTACATTTAATATTTCTAATAAATCCAAGGCCAGTATTAAGGCCATATGTCTAACACAGTGTGAAACCTTCTACACAGTATTTTTATGCATGTTTGTGGCTTTTCTCGAACTGTTGGCTGACTGTATCCTCCACAATCCAGTAGTGTGTTGTATTGTAAATCATTCGGTGGAGTTATGCTGCGGCTCGGTTTAGGTGTCTCTCGCCCTCCAGCTTCTCATTGCCGGTCGCTGATGGATTCGATGAAATCCTGCTGGGAGGAGTTTTCTGTTGCTGTCTCTTAGACAGCAGACAGCACTGAGCGGGGTAGACAGGCTGAGAGGAAATCAATGGCACGTAAATTTCCAGCCACTAAAGAGGACAAAGGCAGAGTCTCTCTTCCACTCTTTGGTAAATTGATGTTTCTTTCCCGTATTAGAAACCTGAAAGGATGGATGGTTGGTGACTGGTGACAGTGTGTGGGAGGCTTCAGGTGCAGTGTGAAAGAAAATAGGAGGTTATTATAGTCTCATTGCAGACTGAATTCCCCTGTTGCTCTGTCTGATAGCTGAAGCAGACAGAAAGTATTTTTAGATGTATTTTAATGCAGGTTTCAAGACGCAGTTGAGCTGTGCCAAGCTGGTGACATGTTGGTGCTGCCAACTTGCATACATACGACACACAAAAACTACATATTTGTGGTTTGTGAAAACCATACAAGTCAGTGCCAAGTCATTAAGGTAAAATCTGCCTTATTTTACTGACTCTAACATGATATGTATAGGTGAAACACCTTAAAGTTAAATATAGCTAAGCTACTGTAAAACTCTTGTTTTTAGTTTCTAGATATTATTAAATTTGTCAACTTAAGCTAGCGCCAGCGTGAGACAGGCTGCTCTGGCCGGACTCCTTCTAACCTGCTTTGCTCTGTTCAGCCCTTCAGGTATTAGTTCTTATCAAATGAGAATAAATAAGAAGCTGTTAAATTTACTAATAAAGCAGAAATAGTTGAAATTGTCTCGTATAGACAACTTACAGCTGGGCTCTTCTCTTAGTCTCCACAATAAGATAAGTATTAGAGTATATTTATATATGAAAAGTTAATTGTTTTACAACACTGAATCATATGAAGCATTTTTATTTAAACAGAACTTTTTTAGCAATTTCATAGCAATTTTTGTGAAATGTGTTTAGATCCTTGGACAAAATAAGTTTAACGGAGAATATGCCAACATATGACTGCACGAGTCAGTGCAACTACCACTTTGGCAAACTTGAAGAGGTGACCCTTAAAATAATGTTTGACTGTGGTTGTTTTTAAAATTTACTGTTTTGAGGTTTCAGCGGTACAGTTGGTCAGTAAAGTTTTATTCTAACACACTGCTAAAAATGCTAAAAATTAAAACGTGACTGTCCTTCAAGGCAACAGTCTTTTGCTCTTTCTTATTGCCCCTGGTTTCTCATGTCTGGAAATAGCAACACCTACACAAAGATCCGTACAGATCAGCAGTAAAAGTGAAGTAGTCGGGCTATGGCTATAAAACGACAACAAAAATTGTGTTACAATCTCACGAGGAGTTGTGCTCATGCGGCCTCAGGTTGCAACAGAGATAGTATGACGAGTCTGGATATGTGCGTGTTGAAACGGAGTAGTGCCGAGGAACCCCTCGCAGGTCGGAGGGAGCTCACTGTGTGTGTCTGCAGGCGCCGCAGCGATTCAAAAGGGCCTAATCCAGGTTGACCTTTCTGCTTGGTGTGCATGCTGCCACCGCCACGGCCGGCCAAGCTGACAGAGCCGGGAGGAAGCTGTGCACCATGCAGTCTGGGGTGTGGGGGTGTAGGCTAATAACCCTTTGAGAAAGGGAGGGAAGGAGCAAATAAATGGAAAGCGAATTTGAGTCTGTCTGCTAATAGTGGATGAATATCAAAATATCTGTTGCTGGTATGATTTATGTTCGTGCTTTGATTGTTCCTGCTTTGGCGAACTGGCAAAAACAACGTTGAGCCACACTTGTGCTTAAAACTTTGCTTAAAGACAATCATCAAGCCATAGTCCAAGATTTCATAACAAGGAACAACA
>OMLM01007834.1:0-28969 GCA_900302695.1 Helostoma temminkii
AACACACAGAAAGAATGGATTGAAATAGTTAATAAAATGTACATAATGAAAAAAATACTTTCTCACTTCCCCTAAAAATGAACTAATATAGAAAGTTATGTTTAAACTCTATGTCTTATGTATGTCAGTCACAGTCACACTTCTCACATATTATGAAGACAAGCATGGTAACAGCTTTTTCATTTGCTGCTGTCTTTGCTATACTCAAAAAGATAAAAAAACAGATAAAATCAGACAGTCCATGGTGTTTTCACTTTCTCTTTTAATGATGTCTGTAACTTCAAGACTAATTATAATTGGTCAAATATTCTATAATATCCACCATATAAGCAAAGGGGGAAAAAAAGAAAATAAATGAAAGGACCAGCATGCAGGGTCCTATTTTTGGTTGTAGGACACCAGCGGGAGGTTGGACAGTAATGAGACCCAGCCTAAGATGCTCCCCATTAAAATTTTCTATAAGTGTGTCAATTTTCAGCTGTGGGAGATGTCCTGTTTAGGAGTCTATTAGACAGACAGACAAGCAGAAATCCTGGGCTATATTGATATTGATTTGCACACTTTAGGTTAGATTATTGACCATTGTAACAGCTCTTATCATTCATATGCTGATGACATGCAACTCTACATAGCAGTTTTAACCACATGCCTACACTCCCTTAGAGCTTCAGATAAAACAGAAGAATTTGTTTTTGGTTTCAAAGAGAAAGGAGTAATATTTTGTGTTGAGCTTGTGGTTTTACATCTTGTCAATCTTCATATTTTTTATTCTTATCATAACTGCAAATGTATTTTTTAGTTGTTGTAAAGCACCTTGATTTACCTATGTGTCTGAAATGTGCTATATAAATAAGTAAATAAAGATATAAAGAATAAAGAAACAGAAGTAAAAATAACAACACCACAATTTCATCACATCTAATTATCATTCCATCATTGAGAACACACCCGACACAGCTGGATATGAAGCTGACTATGTAAGTAATTTGCACATCTGAGTGGGACAGTATAATAAAGTATCATTCTGAAAATCCTACTCACAGTATAAAGAGACCTGGGTTAAATTTAATGTTTCTGTGGAAAGAGGTCAGCATGGGAACATTTTAGTTCTGGCTTTGATCAACAAGTGTCCGAACAATAACACACAGTGCATCACAGCTTGCTTCGTATGGGCCTATGTAGCTGCAGATGTGTTAGAATGCCCATGCTGACCTCACGTAGTGTTAGAAACTGGCAGGTAGTGTTAACTTTGTGGTTGAGTGTGTGTCATGCAGGATAAATGTGGCACCAAGATTCACAGAGTCATAGGCCCAGTTATTACAGGAAGAGAATGAATATCTCATTATCTGATCTGATGATTAAACATAAAATGGCCTTACAAATAGCAGGCAAGGAGGAAAGTCTCAATAAATATTGACAGGAAACAGGCAACAGGTATGACTGCACTGAGGTGTAGGTGTAAGTAGGGTGGCATCTGGTGGTTGGTTGGAGGATGGCAGTACAGGAATATCCGAAATGTTGGCAGAGCCTAATTGGCAGATAGGGACAGGAGAACCTACATGTAAAGGTCTGGTTTTTATTGTTGCCTGCTCTTTAAGACACGTAGCTGAAGCATACTGAATGGGAATTCCCATTGTAAGTGTCCTACCATTTTCTTTATTAATGGAGAGATGAGATGGTAGCGCTGTAGGTTTAACTACTCATAACGGAACCACTCTGCCCTGCTCCACTCTGCCAGTCAGCCTAACCATCTTCACCTGTGCCAGTCCCTTTATAAGCAGGTCTGTCATCACCAGTACCCTGCCAGATTGTCTGCTACTTGTCAGCAGTCTGCAACTCTCCAGTCTTTGTATCCTGCCTGATCTCCTGATAATCACCCTGCCTGACCTAAACCTGTCCGCTGTTGTTAACCCTCCTGGATTTGGTAAGTCAATACCTCTCTGATTATTTTGATCACCTTTCAACTGTGCTACTATCGGGGACCTTGTTAACTGGATTATGAACTTTGGATTTAGCTGTTGTTATTCGACTGTCTCTTTACAATCTGACCCTGAATATATATTGACCTGGATTTTCCTTCTGAATTGTTTGCCTGAACATTCTCCTGGATAACTGTTTTAGTGACCTGTCTCCTGTCAGGAGCCGGTGGAGGTTCCTGTGTTACGTTAACGTGTTGTCTGGCCTTTTCTGAGTCTAGCCCCCCAAACCCTTCACAATCTCCAGCCCAAACCAGGCTCCACAGTAAACATATTGTTATTTTATATTATTTTAAATTTAACATGGTAGTTTAGATCAATTAGATCTGAACTGCTAACAATTGTGATGGCTACTGTGTCACTGTGTAATAGCAAGTGTACCTTTTGTATTCATTCAGTAAGCTTAATGTGTGCTATGACTATATCTTATTGACTTATACAGACATATACAGAAAACAGTGTTGTCTTTTGAACAATCTGTATGCGGCGTTAAGTGCCTTTCCTGTGACTGCACAACACACTCTGTTGATGATGCTGATTATGATAGGGAGCCTAAAGTATATTTTGGCAACAAAGCTTACAATGTTGGTTAGCCTTTAGAAAGCACATGACCTGCTGCTGAGAGACATGTGAGACAAAGTCAGGGTAGATTTTTTTTTACGTTGCCCTGCAGAGAAAGTAAGCTAGGTATAATGGAATGGTGCCGTCCTTAAGAAACCCTGAGCTGCTGTGGTTTATTTGGTCATATTACTATGAGATTAAGAATAATCTTTCAGCATTCCTGCACATTAGTCAAGTTGGGTTTGTTCTAGCAGAGGTCAACAGTGGGGCAATGACATACGTGCAATTATTGATTATGTTTGCTCCAGATTATACAAGAAAAAGCCACATAAAAAATTCTCAGACCGTCAAAGAGTTCTCTTGTGGCTATGTCGTCTATCAGTTCAAAACAGCAGGATGCCTGTGGTTCAAACTGGCTGTTTATTTTATCTTTGAAGTGGAGCAAGATTAGGTTACTTTCAGGATATGTTGTAACATATAATTTTTTAATAAGAGTTAAATAATGCTGATGCCTTTGTTATCATGTTGAATTGTCACTATGTAGTACTATTTTCTTTGTTTATTTTTTTCTCTTTAAACTATATACATAATAAATAATCTAATAATGCATGCAATAAGTTCTTGATATACAATGAAAGTGATTGAGTTTTTCATATGAGAGTGCCCTCTGGTGACAGACCACAGCAGAGTTTTCACAAAAGCAGCTCCTCTTAAAAGCTTATTGTTACTTCGCTTGAGATCATACTGCAGGACATGTTATTGTATTGTGTGTTCATTCTGTGCACATGGAGTAAAGGCCTATGGGGGGGTTCTCAGGTTTGAAGAATTGGCTTGTGTACTATTGGCATGTGGCCTTGTCAGTGCAACTCTTCCAAATTTAGTGTTATCGGGCTAAGCATGACTGATTTTGGCAAATGCTGTTATGAAAATAATCAAGAAAGTAGTTGTCCTAACCACATGTAGAGAGTCTAAAGACCATCTATCCATTCAACCACCTTTTCCATATTTCTTCATATTTCTATTTCAGATAAGTGGGGTGTTGTGTCATCAGGAGAATTAACTTAAAACTTAAGAATCATAATGTGTGTATGTGTGCATGTGTTTTTGTGATTGCTACATATAGAAGACCAGAAATAATTTCCAAACAGAGTGAAGACACTGATAACATTTTGGCCAGTAACCACAACTTCCAGTGGCTGTTAGAGGGTTAAGACTACAGATAAGGTTAGCTATGTAGGAACTAGGTGTTGGTTACGGTTAGCGCAAGGTTAGGGTTAGGCTTTTAGTTGTGATGTATATGGTTAGGGCAACAAGCTAGCAAATGCAATATGTCCATGAGTGTCTTCCTCACAAAGATAGTACAAATATGTGTGTGTGGGTTTGAGCCACTGTAATAAATTACAAAGCTACAGTATCACTACATTACAGTTCACAGTAAACTGGAGTTACTGATTAAAATGTAGCTTTTATTTCCAATCTCTTATCACCAGTTTCATAGCTACCATACATTGGCCATTCATCAATAAAAATAAATATGAGTTTTCCAATTAGCCAGAAATACAATACCTGGGAAAACTGACACAACAACACTTTTTATTTATTTTTTTATGATTCTACTTCATTCATGTTGATCATGTGATACAAATACAATCCAGCAGGGGGCAATATTATGCCAGTGCTTATGTACTGGGCAAAAATTGTGCACTATTGCTTTATGTTTGTGGAATATTACATTACAAGAATTTTGAATGAAATTAATGAAAAACCTTAAAATTAGATCAAACTGAGTTACAGTTATTGCTGTTGAAGCAAAGAGATAAAAAGAGAAGAAGGGACAGAACAGAGAATAGTAAGAAGGAAGAGAAAAAGAAAACAGCTTGTGATTTGATCAGAATGTCGCAGTGCTCTCATAATTTGTGAAATAATAAATAGATGGAAAGGAGATTGTATGAATCTACTAGTTTGTATTAATTCTTATGATATAATATGAAAAAGAAGATCACATTAACACAAGTGAGTGTACCCATTGTGAGTGAGTGTTCTCATTAGCCCCTGTAGCTTACGCTGTCCCACTTCTGGAAGGTGACACACTTAGAGCTTTATCACTACAACTCTGTACTAATTATCAACATGCTTCACATTTGACAGTGAGTCAACTGTGTCAAACCTTCATGTAGTCTGAGGGCTTCTGAGATTTGTACTATGTCTCAAATGAGTGAAAGATACATAAAGCAAGGACAGTTGATGGAGACTTTTACAGTATAAGTTTGCTTAGTTACATCCAAAGGTTCAACATAAGCCTTGTTCAGACTGACATTTTTTGCATATCCAGATTTTATCCAGATTAGTTTTTTTTTTCAAATCTAGACAGCAAAAAACAAACAAATAAACAAAAACACATGAAATCTCATTCTTTAAAATCAGATTTAAACCATATTTGTCCTGATAGGGCTAGAGCAAGATGATGCAGCTCCATTTTCCTTGCATCTGTACTCATATATGGGTACATATATGTCATTCCCAAAGCAACCCATTCAAAGGTAAAGGCTAAATTATGTCTGGACATACAAATCTGATTTGAATAGTTGCAGTTAATAGTGCAGACATCCTGCCTAAAAAAGATCTGATTTGAGAAAACATCTAATTGCCCACAGTCTAAACATGATCATAATGTCTTCTAGTTGTCTGGACTCCTTGTGCTCTCTTCATGGCTGCTCTCCTCCACACTTTAGAGATCTTAGTTTTCTCCTAAAATTGTTCTCTCCTTTCTTCTTTTATCATCGTGGCTACTATTAGGGCTATATTCAGACTGCAGGCAAATCAGACTTGGGCTGCTTTCATATGTGGTCCTAAATCGGATACGTATCTGATGTTTTCCAGATGTATTCAAAGGTATGTGTTGAATCAGGTATGAATTCAGGTATGACATTTTTGGTGAAATCTGCTCATGTGAAGCCACTCACAGCACGGTCCCACTCACTCTTGGCTCGAACCCATTCATGCACATCTCTGTACAGAAGTGGCAGCCATCGCTAAACAAAGGGTCATTGTTTAAAATGTTCTCTTTTTCCACATCCTTTTTCTCATTATCATTTGCTTATAACTTTGTCAGCTTCCATTGTACAAAAACTTCAAAATTAAATTGTAAAGGCTCACTTCAGCTGCATCCATGTTTACTTCCATATACACAGCATGCAGCATAATGCTATTGTTCCTCTGCACCTGCAGGTCACTTCATGGGAGTGGCCTGTTCACATTGGAGTCTGATATATGCCACATTTAAACAATAATGTGAGAACAATAATCGGATCTCAGCAAAAAATCTGAATTGAGCATTAAGACCTGTTGTGTGAACGTAGCCTTGGTCTCACTTAGTCCTGCCTTCTTTATTTCTATCTAAACATGAAACTCCAGTGTATTCTTGTAGACTCAAGTCTCAGTTTTCAATCATTTTCATTACAATTTCAATAATTTCTCCAGTGTTTGTTTGAGCTACAGTCAAACTCACATACCCAGACAGTGTGGAGTTTGAGGGTTCTGCCTACTCTTGTGTCCTTTATTGAGAAGGACTGGTTTAAAAACATGTCCTTAAAAGCCCACTAACAGTCCTTGTTTTTATGTTTCAAATGCGTGTGGTCATTCTATTCCTGAGAAACATAATGATTATCTCTGAAAATATACTGCTAGCTTTTGCTGCTTTGACCAATTTATAATTTAACTTCAGAGAATCAGCTAGGCTCCTGCTGCTTTATCTGTCAGAAACACTGTCAAATTAGCTTTCTCCTGAGTGCAGGGAAAAAAAAGTAAAACTCAACCTAGTGAAGGAAATTATTGTTGAGTTCAACAAAATGTAAAATTGTTTCTTTATTCAAAACCACAAATTCTCATTTAAATGTATTATAAACTGTGTCATTTGTAACTATTTGTATATATTTATCAGAGTAACTAGCATAATTTCCCTCGCAACTCGTGTTACATTATTATTACTTTCTCTCCCTCTGTTTGCCTGGAGCGTTGAAGAAAATTTAAGTCAGCTGTCAAGGTGATGTGAAGTGAAATGATGCCATTGATTTTGACAGAAAATGTAATTAAATAGCCAGGAAACCCATGTGTGAAATCTTACAGGGGGACTTGGACCTTGGACATGTTCCTTTTACACGTCTTGTTGCATTCTTTGCCCTGCTCTGGATCTATTTTATTTTCATTCATGACCTCTCTGGAGGCTTACACACTCTGGTGGTGTATGCTGTGTCAGGCTTTCTCTGCGTTACTGATATGATTGCCTCTGCTATCTACTGGGACGTATAAATTCAAAACCACTGTCAGGTCAGCTAACTGTCAGCTAATTGCTACGCTAGTCACTGGACTCATTGCAGAGCTAAGACTTCCTGGCCTCAGCAGGGGCTGATAGCTAACCTTGCCATAGACAACATTCAGGGTCAGATAAGCACAACTAATATCATGCTGCATCTGTGTTCAGTTAGTTAACATTTATATGTGAAGCTTGTGCAAAATCCCTACTTAGTTCTACATTATGTATACACACATAGAATATTAATTTTATGCATGGTTAATTTAAGTATATATTTCAAACATTGTATTCAGCTGTCAGAAATACATTAAACAGTTGCCTGCTTATAATTTTCCTAAATGGTAGCATGAGTGAGCCCTTTTCACAAGCTATGAAACTTGTTTCCTGCATTAAACTGGCAGCTGTGTGACACACAGGCGCGTGCTCCAAACTGCAACATCTGCGTGTGATTTGCCTGTTGTGTCCTTGTCAGACTGAGTTTTTGTGAATCCCTATCATTCATTTTGTTAGCTGACATTTAACATTTTCTGTACAGAAATAGTTTTCCAAGTGCGTGCACACGCACACATACGCATGCTCGCAGATTACACACACCTCCGGGCCTTTTCAAAGTCTTCTCTTGTTTCATTACTGGCATCACCAGGTTTTACCGCACGGCACAGAGAATAATGGCCCTCCTGTTCTGTGTCTTGACTTGATGACATCATTGAGCTGCTGTTGGAGAAACTGGGAGCTATAAAACAGGTTGTATCATGTAAAACACATTGTAATGGTTTAGCAGAGTTAGTAGAGACAGGGAGCATCTTGTAAGTCTCTGTAGTTATTGTAAAATGCTGTACATTGCTTTAAATAGTGTAGGGGAAAGTACCCTTTATATTTCGCAGCGCTCTAACAACAACATCAGCTCTCTTGTCACTCTTCCTCTGTGAGGTCTGAATCGGCAGCTCTGTCAGCTGACAGTCAAGTGTGGGCTGACGACAGAAAACATCCCTTTGCAACAGTGACATCAGCCATTCTTTGCTCTCTTTCAACTTTAACTCAATTTCCTTTTTTTTTGTCTCTTTCTTTCGTTTGCTGTCAGGATTTTTCCTTCCTCTCCTGTCCTCATCATTGTAATTCTCAAGACTAGCCTCAGTTTTACCTCCTTATTTCTCACTATAATATGAGACACAAAGAAACTGTTTTTTTCCAGTTACAACATTTGGACCAATGGCTTGTCAAATCCTGAGCCTACTAATTGATGTCATGTGGTGTCAGGGGATGTCGGAAATATCACAGCATCATGGAGGATGTCACTGAAATCTGTCTTCACACTCAAGAAATGAGAGTTTGCAATCTGCCCTCAGAGGAAAACTGTAGGTTATGATTATGGCTTCCATTCTCTGAAGATGAGCTGAGCTGAAGTACCATGCATATTGAATGGGATATAATGTCCTCACCAAAGACAGCTCTGCTCACACTTTAAGGCAGCTGTGGTGAAAACACCTATCACCACAGTCGTCCCTCGCTGGGACATTTCCACTGTATATTCACCACCTTCAGATCAGCTATCAAACACAGGGGCAAAACCTCCAATACATTGTGGTGCGTTGGGGACCCAGAAGAGAGAACAGAATGAACAACATAGAGAGCTGTTTCAGACTGGATTGGACAGAGAAATCAGACAAATGTGCTCTGTGAAGGCCAAATAGCTTCTGTACAAATACAGTATCATCAACAGATACCCCTTTAAACAATTCCCATATTGCTGACATATAGCCCTGCTTGAATGCATCTTCACACCCTAAAGCACTGGTACACCTTTGCTGTTATAAGAAGGGGAGATAGCCGTCCTACTCTAGTGAGAAAGTCACAGTTTATGCAGAGCTTTTGCCCTTGACAAACAACATTAATACACGTGGCCTATATGGACGTTTAACACATGCATAGGACCTACAAACTTCTATGCTTCTGAGATGCAGAAACTTGTAACTCAAAAACCAGGGCTCAACATGATGTCATGGTAATCAAGGTACATATTCCACACTGTAAACTTCAGAACATTAGCAGAAAACTGGGTACAGATTGGATGCATAGATACTGCCCATACTTTTAGCAGATGCTAAGATGAGAAGTTATTTTGTATGAAAAAAGATTCTTTTTTTTCTTTGAGAATGCATACACAGCAAAGTGTAGACAAGTGTGAGTCTCACAGTGGTATCTCAAGGCTGTCCACCTATTATTATATACAGTGCTGTGAAAAAGTATTTACCCTCCTATTTTTATTTTATTTTTGCATAGTTGTCACACTTAAATAATTCAGATCATCAAAACTAATTTTAATATTACACATAGATAACCAGAGTAAATACAGCTGTCCAAACCTGCCTGGCCCTATTTGAAAAAGTAATTGCCACCCTTGGTGGCAACAACTGCAAATAAGCATTTGTGATGACTCGCAAAGAGTCCTTCACATCGCTGTGGAGGAATTTTGGACCACTCTTCTTTTCAGTTTGTTTGTTTTAAGTCGGCCGCATTGAAGAATTTTCAAGCATGAAAGGCCTGTTTAAGGTTATACCACAGCATCTCAATTGAATTGAAGATTGAGTCCGGGCATTGACTAGGCCAGTCCAAAACCTTTGAGAGCCATTGAGAGGTGGACTTGCTGGTGTGTTTTGGATCATTGCTTCATAACCCAAGTGCGCTTGAGGTGTAAACTAATGGCTGGACATTCTCTTTCAGGTATTTTTTTTAGTAGAGCACAGAATTCATGGTTCCATCAATGGCAAGTCATCCAGGCCCTGAAGCTGCGAAGCAGCCCCTGACCATCACACTACCACCATCATGTTTGACTGTTGATATGATGTTCTTTTTATAAAAGGCTGTGCTAGTTTTACGGCAGATGTAACAGGACGCACACTTTCTAAAAAGCTCATCTTTTGTCCCATCAGTCTACAGAATATTTGTCTTGGGAGTAATCTGTGTTTTCTGGCAAATGTGAGATATGCCTCTGTGTTCTCTATGGTCAGCAGTAGTTTTTGGTAGGTCGGCCACTCCTGGGAAGGTTCACCACTATTCCAAGTTTTCTTCATTTGTGGATAATGGCTCTCACCGTGGTTTGCTCAAGTGCCAAAGCCTTAGAAATGGCTAGGAACCCTTTCCAGATTACTACACAGGACCAGGTGGGTTTGGATAGCTTTTTCCCTTAATAAATGAAATCATCATTTAGTCTGAAAGTTGTCACCACAGGTCTGTGAACATTCAGAGTCATCCAGGTGAGGTTATCTGTAAGTTAGGTCATGGTAACTGGAGTTTTTGCTTAATGGGTCAAAACATTTCACTGCTTATCCTAACAGTTTCTTCAGTCTGAGGAAAGTTGGTAGGAGATCTCACATTTATCCTCCAGGGTGGTTTCACTTCTCACCTGACCAGAATCATCAGATAAACAACCGAAGAGGGTAATTGTAATTAAATGTATAAATTATGTCTTAGCAACTCTTGTCCCATTAAAGTGGGTCGTTAATTGTGGCCTTCCTGGTGGATGTGTGAAGTGGTTGTGATTTTCACCTTAAACATAGAACCGCTTCTCTTACGCCCCTCTCGTAACAACTATCTTCTCTGTCCAGAAGATTTGTCCTTCAAATCAATGTACATCACTGGTCCTGAGATGTTGTTCCTCCTTTAAGTAATGCTTGTGTTTAGTTTATCCATTGTAAAGCTCTGGACACTCTTCACTGCATTGCATTGGATAACTTGTGTTTTGGTGTCTGGTCTTTAGGATGAATGAGTCTCCCTTAGTGTCTTCATTGGTTAGAAGTATTCAGTGGCAACATGTTAATTTGGTGACATAAAAAATTAGGATATGACAACTGAGTTAACAAAAAAATGTAAGCATTTCATGGCAGCTCAGGTTCAAAATATTTCTTGATATCAAGTCATGGTGTCAGAAGTGAAGAATGATGTTTTTTTTCTGTGGGGTCTGTGACTTTCTGGCTTGTATTCATTGGCACTAAATGACAGCACTTAGTTTGCCAGCCATTGTCAAAGTGGTCAACAGTTCTCCTAAATAACATGCCCACAGGAATTTGTCTCAGTCTGCTTGGTTTTAGGAAAATAAAGAAAGGAAACAGGGAGAAACCATACTTGGAGATGCTCACAAGACTGGGGAAACTGAACCACCAAGGTTTTAAATATTTGTGCTGTGGTCAAGGACGATTATCCTGTTTGTTTTATATGGTGAACTCTGTAACGTAAATACCACAAGTCTATGATGTATGCATGTGTGTAGGTTTTTGTTTGTGGATTTGTTGGTCTTTGTGTTTATCCAAGCACCTGATCTAGTATTTAAGTTCTCTGGTAGATTCTGTTCCTTTTTTCCCTGTATCGGCTCTTTCCCTTCTTCCACATTGGTCAGTTGCTCTGTCTTCTTCTACCTATTACACCTCCCTATGTGGTGATTATGAATGACATTGTCTCAACTTCGTGCTCTGCTGCGCACAGACAGGAAAAGAATGTCAGCATTAGAACAAGAAAACCAGTCTCTCCCCCTTCTGCTGTTTCCACTCCAGGTCTCTCTCTCATTGCGTTTCTCAGCAGGTTGGCAGGGTGGAGTTCTCGCCCTGTGATATCATAGCCCTCTTCTTTGCTCATGGCAGCACTGATTTCAGCACCATGCATTATATTAGTCTAATCTTGCCCAGCTGACTCACTGTCCTTGAGTTAATGCATGGTGGTCAAGGAGTTGAAGTTGGACTCAGATGGAGATATATCTAAAATGAACCCAGTTTCCCATTTGCTTTACTATTCAAAATACTGGTTTGTCTTTTCATAAATGTTTCATCAACTTAATGCCTCTATATTCTCATATGTCAACATTTTTTAGCCATGTCAGTAATATACCAATATGACTACAAGCTAAAGTAAAATGTTACTATAAGAACATTCATTCTTATGTGAATCCCATTGTCCTCCTAAGTTGAAAGCACATTCTAATAATTTTATTTAACATAGGTAAAACCTTTTGCTTGTGCAAGAGGACATGAATCTGCAGGGCCATGTGCTCACAACTGCATCTCATGCATAAATCAAAAAGTGAAGTGAAAGACTCACAGGACTCACCTGAGTTCTGAAACAGAGACAATACTGCCCAACACAAACACTAAGCCAGCTTCATAAAATAAAACACATACACAACTGATGACATGAAAATAAGTCCAGGCACCGAGGTTGCACCAGTGTAGACTGAGTGCTGGTACCAAGCTTTGGTGTGCAGACCATGCTACAGGCAACCCTGACAAAGAAAAAAAATGTAATGATATTAATATGATTTTAATTTCAATCCTATAATATACAACTTAAGAATTTATGAAAATGCAATAACCAGTTATTCTGCACAAACATGTGAACACTGAAATGTGTGTACAAGTGGTCTTTAATGTGCATGTATTTTTTTCTTAACTAAAAACAAATACCAGATAAGAAAATATTGGTGATTGTCAGAATCTACATAAAAACTGTGTAAGTGAGGTTTAAGAAGAAATTTCTTCTTATAAACACTTTGTGAATGAGAGCTGCCGGGGTGTTGTCCTTGTTACAATACACTAACAAAAAACGTAGTATTACTGCTAAGTCAGATTAGCAGTTTTCTATCAACATGCTGGCACCCCCATTGTGAATATAGTAGGTCTCCCTCCTGACTCCTGAATTAACCTCTTTGACTTCTTTTCCATATATACCAGGGTAGGGAACAGCATGCACATCTTGAGGCATATTTCTATTTAAACCTTAAAGATTGTGTAGTAGTAAAGTAGAAGTAAACTTATCATTATTGCTGAAATGTGTCAAGTTAGTACTGAACTGTGGAGTCTATTCATTTTCTGAACCACTTAGTGCCCGTAGAGGTTGCGGGCATGGTCTATCCAAGCTATCATAAGGGGCGGGAGGCAGGGTACACCCTAGACAGGTCGCCAGTCCATCGCAGGGCCACATATAGACACAGACAACCATTCACACTCTCACTCACACCTATGGACAGAGTCTTACTTACTTTTTACTCTTTGGACTATGGGAGGAAGTCGTAGTGCCTGGAGAGAGCAAATATGGGGGCAACATGCAAACTCCAGACATAAAGACACTGGCCGACACCAGAATCGAACCCAGGACCTTCTTACAGTGAGGTGACAGTGCTAACCACTACACCACCATAAAATAATAAAAAGACCAATATATATCAACAGAGATTAAAGAAACATGCTAAATTTAAATGTTAGCTATTCAGACAACTATGCTTGGCCATTGCCTTTCAAAATGCATGGTTAGGTGTGGATTTTGACCACTTTACATTGGCCCAGTAAGATCTGAACACAACAGATTACCAAACAGCTAAGAGCCCAAACAGATTTTAAGATGAATGCTAAGTTGGCTGAGCTTCGGCTGAGGTTAGCTAACTTTAATTATGATGGCTACTAGTTGGGACAGTTACTTAAAGTAATTTAAAAGTTACTATACTGGCGTTATATATCATATTACATGGTCCGTGTGCAGGTAAAGTGATCTCGACTATTGCTGGCTAGCGCCATCATGCTAACATTAAATGCAATCAGTCACACTAGAGCAGCAGGTGGACCTACACTCACTTCTCCTCTCTCTGCCCTCACCAGCTTGAGTTGACACTTTCAAGGGTACTTCATTAGTTCATAAGTGAGATGTGCATCTGCTGCAACAAGGACAGTTCTCAGAAATAAATTCCTCTTAAGATAAGTACTCTATAGTAGATTTTTGAAAAACTAACCAACAATGTAGTTTACACAATCTTTAGTTTTACCTCAGCCTTTAAGGAACATGATTTCCCATGAGTTTACAGACTAAAGGTCATAGCTCAACAGAAAAGGCAAATCCGTGTGTGAGTTGACAGGTGGCAGAGTGCACACACATATATTAGAATAACAGTGGGACAGAGGACTGAACGTTGCAGATGTATTTAGACAGCAGAGATTACATCTAGAACATTTAAATAACGACTTGAGGAGAGACCGTTGGTGAGTTTTATGTTTGTGGACGAAATGAGAATAGCAGAGTGTACTGGTTATTTTGTCATTACTTTGAAATCAAATTTTGTATATTTATTCAGTTTGGGTGGTTAATTACATATTTTCCTCTGATGCAATAAACGCAGAAGACATTTATTACTGCTTTAGCCCAACTTTAAACCTTTAAATGTCAACTCAGTAACTATGAATTGATCTTTGTTAGGTGCAAAGGTTGAGAAACTGAGAAGCAATTAGATGCTATTGTATAATGTAATGTATTTATGTAATTTTTTTGGGAGTGTGTACGTATTATTTGGACACGGTGTGTAAAACAGATCTGCAGATATCAGGGCAACATGAAACAAAGCGAGTGAATGCCTTCAGTGGTGGAGGTTGAAGTGGTAGGTGAGTGCAGTGAGGCAGGAAGGGCTTTGATCCAATTCTAAGGAGAGCTTCCCAGATTTCATTAACCTGACACTGCATTCTTACGGAGTTCTCAATGGAGGAGCTGCCTGAGATTTCTCTGTAAGGATACCATTGTTTTCTTTTATTCCCACTCCTCAGTTTTCTTCTTTTCTTTTTCCCGTTACTGATTTGGCACAGGTCCAACCTCTATGCTTTTTCACTGGCCTGCTGACTCTACAAAAAGCTTTACAGCATTCCAGAGGAAGAAACCTGCCTTCTTCTCACCTCTGTGTACACACTACACATTGCCCTTCAAAATCTCTGATACCCTTTACAAAGATGCCCCTGAAACATCCTCACCTTTGTGTGGCTTCATTCTTGTGCTGTATTTAGATATAAGCCTCACAGGTTGCAGCCTTACCTCCCGCTCTGGCTATATTTCTTTATCTGCTCTGTGTAAACACTGTGTACACATACAAGTGTGCACATGGTCAGCCACATTCTGTGTTTATAGAAGTGAGGATTGAGGCACGCCGGTGGTTTAAGCACTGTAAACATGTCTTAAACGGATGTCTGCTGCACAGTGTGAGTGATGTCATGTGTGCAGCCTGAGCCAAGTTCAACATTCTACACATGCAAGTGAGGAAGAGGGTTGCTGCACACAGGAAAACATATGACCAAAAAAAGGCAATCCAGCATTGGATGTGGCATCAGTAGTCTCAAGCAAACATCATTACGCTAAGAACTGTGACTAGCAGAGCAAAGAATTGAGTTAGCTCACAAAGTCAGCTTTCATCTAGACTCATTAGGTTACAGCTCATTCTTAGGCCTGACACAAAACTTTTTTTTTTGTCTTCCTTTTCCCTTCATTGCTTTGTACAATCCCGTTTCCCTTCTCGAGTCTACATATTTTTTATTGCTCTCCCACACACTCAGAAAAAACAAATATAAAAAACAAATATTGACTCTACATAGTAGCATAATTACTTATAGACTGATGCTGTGGCAAACTGCAGCCTGTTTTCAGAGCAATAACTCACTGTGTGCAATAGGTAATGACTGAGAAATGGCACTGGGATCAAGAAGCAGAGTGGTTGTCAGGCTGGTTAACAGGGGCTGGGAGGATGGAAGATAAGTCCTCTTCTGGTTGGTTTGGTGTTCCTCTGCCTTAGAAGGTTGTGTTTGGGGACATGGTTTGTTTGCACTGCGGTGCTAATGGATTGTTCAGAGCATACTGTATACTATCCATCTGCCCAACCGTCCATCCATCCTATTCCTTAATAAGTATAAAGACACATATGTGCACAGGGGTGTACATAAGTAAAAAAAAAAAAACACACATAAACATAACTAAAATTGGTTTTATAAGCAAATAACACATGTCAGCCTGCTCTGTGTAGAAATGAATAATTCAGGAACAATGCAGCAAACAGAAATTAGGATGCTTGTGTGAATTTCACTCCGAATTATTATGTTTGAAGTTGCCTTTTTATCCCAAATACATGCGCATGCTTTGCATTTGTTTTCAGAAATGTTCATTCATAATGTTTTTTTGTGTTGTCACATTACAACTAAACCAAAATTACAGTAATTTACAAAATACCATAAGTAAAAGAAAATGTACTACCCAGTAACACTGGAACAATTCATACTAAATGAGGCATTATGTAGACTTTAGACATGACCTATCAATAACAAATCAATACAGCAATCATGCAGTATAATTACTGAAAGCTGGCTAATTATCTGTTATCACAACTGACCTGTTAGGTAAACTAAATAAAAGTCTCACAGCTATGATTGGGTCTGTTTGAGGCTGCACAGTGGTGCATTTGAACACACACACACTTTAGCATAGTGTCAGTTTTAGAGTCAGGGATGTGGCCTGTGCCATCCCTGGCCAGCCCCACAATCTAATTGGCCACCAGTGGTGCCACCCCTGCCAGAGTGAGAAACTGGTACAGTTGTAGGTTGGGAGCACGTTAGCATAAGGGGAAGTGACCCGAGGTGGAAAAAACACTATTATTATAAATTACTGAAAATATAAAATAATGAATAATACATTTACAATGTATTATTTTTGTCAAACTGGAATTTTTGATAGGGAATCTGTAGCAATTAATTATTTATTATTGCAATGTTTGTTTACAACTGTTTGGAGTAAGAAGTGTTATTTATTATTCCTTCAGAATATCAAGTAGTCGTGTATTTGTAATTTCTTACACTGAATAAACACATTATTATACATATAAACAAATAATCGTAATATAGATAAATACATGGTTTAGAAATTTGAGTGTAAAATCTTTTAACTAATTTTCCAAATAAATTTTTTTCCTGTGTCTGCTTTGTGCACAGGTATATATGGTCTTTTATATTCTCTACTTCCTGTTGCATGCTTGCACCTGACGATAGCATGCGTCAAGTAGTGTTTTGGTTTACCTTGTTCTCTTGATAACATAACATGTTTTTCTCTGAAAATGACCCAAATGCTGACCAGGACCAATAATCAGATTTTATTAAAAATAAGACACAGTAAACACTAATCTATTAAACTGACTTTGAGATAGATAAACAGGTTAAACACAGAGTCGGGTCTAGGTTCAAGTAGGTATGAGTAGACAGGTTTACAGCAAGACAGACAGAACTGGTTTGGCATTTAGCAAAGATCAGGGTCTAAAAAATAGAAATCCATAGTCCGAAAGTCAATGTCATATAATCACTCCAGGGTCTGAGATCAGATACACAGACTTACAGAATCCAGGGTGGTGTCAGGGACAGGAGACAAGTTCAGGTCAGACGGAGTGGGCACAGGGAGATCAGGCAGGAGAACAGATGGCTAGAGAGTCACACACTGGGTACAGGTAAGCAAACAATCCAGTAAGGAACTGAAGGAAACAGATCTGCTTATAAAGTGAGTGGCACAGTTGAAAATGGTTAGACTGATTGGCAGAGTGGAGCAGAGCAGAGAGTGAGTGAAACAGGTGTGAGAGGTTTGACTGATTGGCTGAGTGTGTATGTGTCAGGGGAGCAGAGTAGGGGTGTGGTCAGAAGAGTGAGGAAATGTAGCAGGAGGATGATGACACTCTCATCATGCCTTTTCTCATAGTACCCCCACCCACCCCCTAAAAGCTGTACCACTTTCGTTCTTCTCTAAACACCTTCCTCTTTGTTTCATCTTTGTTTTAATTCACTTTAGCTACTAATAATCTGAACATGAGTACTCTAGATTTCCTGGGGCAATATGGGTAGTGTAGTCCCCCCAGAATGAGTATCTCAATGTAGGTCTGAGCTCTGTGCTCTCTGTCAGGGTACTAAGGGGATTGGATATGCTCTGCTAATGCTATTAGTGCTGCAGTTGGGGATTACTGTCTCAAAAGGAAAGGGGAAAAGAGCGTGAAAAGTTAAAAAAAAAAAAAAAAAAAAGATTGCATTGGTTGGCAACTGCATGGCAGAGATTTGTATGTTCGTGCATAATATACAGTCTTTGAGAGAAAAAGTATTATGTGAGTTTTTTGTTTTTTTAAAAAATTTCATTAGCCTGTAACAGTGCTCCTGGGATTTGAGTTAATTAGTCTATTAAGATGGCTAGCACCTTGTAGAAAAAGACTTATTTTTAGCTAAAGGAGAGATAAATGTCTCGATTATTATTTTTCCAAGAAGGCTTAGAGTTGAAATCTTATACAGAAGCAGAAGGGTGATCTGTTTGGCCAGCCTTGTATCAGAAAGGCCTTTAAATGGTTGTGTGATATAGTGAGGAAGGATAAGAAATAAAGTTAAATACTTTGCACTACTGATAACACTATTGTTATTGTTTTTTACAGTTCCACCTTTGCAAAAACTTCCACTTGTAAATTTAAGTGTTTTTACACATTGCAGAGGGAAAATGAGAATCACCCTCATCTGAACCAAGGTGCTCCGTGCAGCATTCGCAGTATCCAACCCTGACAGCAGGCAGAGTTTGAGAAGCTCAGCATCTTGTTTTCCTTCAGGAACAATAAAGTAGTGTTTGTGTCAGAAGGCTGAACTGAAGTTACGTTTTATATCACCACTGGACAAGAAAACACGAAGACGAACAGAGGATTACAGTGTACGTGGTGCACACTGAGTGGACATGATCTGCTCTGCCCAATGGCATTTCCCCATAGCTTGCTTTCTGGGTTGATCTGCTCTGTGAATTGTGCATTCTTACCAGCTGCTGAAGAAGAGTGTGTGCCTTCAGGGAAAGATTTTTGGACTTGAAGAAGTGTTCTAAATGATTAAATACCATGCACGTCATCTGGTGAATAACATGACCTCATGAATATGTACAAGGTGCGTTCAGGACTCACATTCACCACTGGCAATATTTTTTCATGAGACATTTGTTTGTCCAGTCAAACAGAAAATCTTGATTTTGTATTGCTTGGGGGCTGCTGCAAGTGTTATTTCTAGGTTTTCGTGCTTTAGTTTTCTCACTTAACTAACAAGTTTATATTCCCGGTCTAATTTCTGCAGCAGACATAGGTCGTGTACACTTGGAAACTGTATTACCGCCTGTGTTTTAAACTGAACTTGAGAATGAGAGTGAGTGCTGCGTAATGTCCTCTGAGAGTTTTGTTCATGCATCTGTAGTCAGCTGTTAATCTCATACACAAAGTGAAGTTTGGTTTTGCTTTTGCATATCCATAATTACTAATTAGATAATTCATGTTCAGTATTTCAGTTTAAAGTATGTATAAACTAAAGAAATGATTTTTGTCTCTGCATCGGTTCTTTTTCTCCAACACATTTTCCAGTTTTCATTGTCTTCTGCTACGTTCCTTTATCTCACACTATCAATTACATGTCTTTCTGTTAGTAGCAATGAATCCAGAGATTGTCTTTATGAATATTTACCAAAATTTAGTAACTAAAGGGCAGTCTACAGAGATTCATTCACCCTTATTCCATTTCATGGGTATGGATGTGCATGTCTGTGGGCTTCTGACCTTGTGCGTGTGTGTTATTTTTCAGTGCTCTGATTTTTCTCTAGGCAGGGTCAGGCTTTTGGATCAAACCCCAGAGTAACCTATGATATCAGAGATGTCAACATCTCTCCCACGCATAGAGCTTGACCTGCTGTAGATTTATATGCAGTGTTGTAGTGTTTTCATATCATTATTTATGTTTCATTAAAAGAGAAAGTAAGAGTAGTCAGCATTCTTCATGTCCACATTCAATGTATAGTACAAGCTGTTTTCTCTGCATCATTAGGTCGCTGACTGTACATTTAGTACATATGTATGTTGCACTGCTTTAGCTATAAACATTCTGCACCCCCAGCAAAACACGACTACAAACAGACAAGGTTGCAGCCACATTGCACCATTTTCTCTGAGTGGCATTAACAAGGACTTTTTTTTTCTGTCCAACACTTTTCAACAATTCATATTATTGTTCCAACAATGGAGTGGCCTTCAGTTGTGGAACGCAGTGAGGTGCAGCAGAGCTGAACTAGTTGTCAAGCAGACAGCCAGAGGACGATCACACTCGATAAACAGAAGTGATTAAACGGCTTTTAATTGGAACAAATGGGGTTATTGGATGTCTATTGAATGCTGAGCTTTCTGACTGCTTATTTACACATTGTTCACATGCAGCCTACATCTCGGCATCACACACATGCTAGCGCTTACAGTATCATTCCTTACAGAAAAGCAGGAATTAATACAGTAGCACTCAGCATGTTCAGATGAGGGATACATTTACTGTACAAGTACTGTACTTAAGTACAATTTTGAGGTACCTGTACTTATTGGAGTATTTCCAATTTTTTTTACTCCACTAGAAATCAACTGAGTAAAACATTGTACTTTTACTACAGCATTAGTGACTAGTTACTTTTTGCCATTTTTGATTTTTATAAAAATTTTGTGATCTAATAAAACGCTGAAGTATCATTTATGGATTTAATCCCTGTCACTACATAAGGTGCTTAAAATCAGCTTCACCTTCACCAACTGCTGTCACTAGGTAACAACACATTTTTACCAGCATTTTCAACTTTGACAATTTGTCAAGCTAATCTGAACCAGACTTCAACATTTATGTTATCAACAGCATCAAATTCTAAAGTATTTAAAATACGCTGTTTTCATTGTGGAGTACTTAAAGTTAAATTTAGATCATGTACTTTAGTACTTTTACTTCGGTAGAAACATTATAGGGTACTTACAGTGGAGTGTTTTTCTAGGAAAATAGTTCTTTTACTTGGGGAGTTATTGTTTAGTTAGTCTTCATATAGGTCTGGTTAGGTTAAGTCAGAAAATAAAATAAATACTTCCTGGAATGTTGCTAACACAAAATGTCTCACAGTGGGCTCAAACTTCTGTGTTCTGTGTGAAAGTCATGAGTGCTGTTGACCCATCCGACCACTCTGACCTTCTGGCATCCTCATGCATCATGTACTGACACTAAGGGGTATCTTTAGTGTTTAAGGGGAACAACAACATTTAGGCAACCAGTTTCTATCCCTAGCAGGAAACAAATTGTTCAACAGACCTCTTTTTAAAATGTTACTGCACATTTTGGTTCATTGCATGTAAAATTCTACATCTTATTATAGCAAATGTTGTTCCGGTGGCCGAGAGATGAACTCACCATGCTGTATTGCAGTATCACTAATACTACTGAAAGAACCTGATGTTGCCTTTCTGTGTAGAGTTTGCATGTTCCCCCCTTTGTCTGCGTGGGTTCTCTACAGGTGAGCCTGCTTCCTCCAATTGTCCAAAACATGCAGTTAGGTCTATTGGTGACTCTAAATTGCCCATAGGTGTGAATGTGTGTCTGTCTTTATATGTCAGTCCTGTGATAGCCTGGTCCCCTGTTCAGGGTCTACTCTGCCTTTCGCCCACTGACAGCTGGGATAGGCTCCCATGACCCTTGCGAGGGCAAGCACTTAAGATAACGGATGGATCGATAATCCACTCATTTTTTTTCAATTTCAAGTCATTTGCCACTTCATAAGGTTATACTATTGGCATGATATTTAAAAAAAACTGGTGATAGCCTGCATGTGAAGGAATATTAAAAAGAATTCAACATTGTGATGCTTGCCCATTCTGTTTGGTGTGCAGGAACAGGCTGATTATACCAGAGGCAGACATCGAACCCCTCATCCATCCCCAGTCTGTCTCTTTGACAGAGATGAGGGAAGATGTGTTTAAAAATAAATGGGTAAATATTATTTTGCTGTCAGATGCACCATTTGAAAAGCCTGTTCAACCTGCTACCAGCAAGTGGAACTCTAGTCTTTAATACTGTATCGTGATTGTAGAATCAATCATGAGCTTAAAAAATCATGTGCAGCACTGCTCAGATGCTCAGCTTAAAGAAATATGTGATGTGTTTGCAACACCAATCTGAGCCTTTGTTTCTTATTTATGTCATTGGAGATAATAGGCAATTTAAATAGTTAAATTGAACCTTTTAGACTCTCCAGGTTGTCTGTGTATAAAGGTCTATGAACCTAACCTAGCTTTCTTCTTGCATAAAATATGATCAAACCTAAAGAATGTTTTATGAAAACAGCAGACTAACATTTTTTCCAAAAGCAAACATTAATATATTCTAGGAATCTGCAGTTTCCCTCACTAAGGATTCATTTTAGCCTTTAACTACCCTTTACATTGTAACAGGGAATGCAACAATCACTTATCTTTCACAGTACCCGATACTGCACATGAACCTGATACTGCAAGGTACAACTCAAATATTTCAAACATCTACTTTCCAGGGCAGTCTCTGGAAATAAATTTAAATTTATTTTACCAATGTCAGAATATTTTTGGCAGCACCCCTGACAAAGCCAGATGGAAACGCTGCCTTAAAGTCTACACAGTGTTGTAACTACTCTAGTTCCTAGTGTAGCTAATATGTCAATGCAAAGCTGATCAGAACTTAAATATTAACATCTAATGCCAAGTATTTGCAAATTAATATTTACCAGTAGGCTGATTTTAACAGAATCCTCTCTTTACCCAAGAAACCTACAGAATATCATGTGAATAAGAGCAACTCTTTAATGAATTATACAGTAGTGCTGGCTGCAGGATTACTGTCCATATACAGTGTCAGAAAGAGGCACAATGCCTACAGCTCAGGTGTGCTGCAAAAAACTAAACCCCAGGTGAACAAAAGTCTGAGGGCAGTAATAATTACACCAGCAGTTCCACCACCATCATTATGCATGAACCTAATCAATGGTCATTGCGCTTAAGGGGGGCTGCAATGTTGTTAATGAATGGTTCCAATGAGCAGTGTGTGTATGTGCACGAATGGTTAGTGTTAATGTCTCTAATGAATAGATGTGGCACACACAGCCTGTGGACACCTGCTGTTGCCATTAGTCCCAAAGAGCAGACTAATCATCCTGGCTTTCAAATTTGAGAAGGGGATTCAGAGTCCCTCAAACTCAAGGACCCTTCATTACATAGTGGACATAAGTGTTCGGTGATAATGCCAGCAAGTTTGGATATATATGCTTTTGCCAGAGGCAAGAAATTGCCAAGGAAAAAAAAACCTATTATTGATTTAATGCAGTTTTCTCACTTGCATTGCGCTGAATACCCATAACAGTTGGCATAACTTAGGGACACGTTATTCACAGACATGAAGAATAAAGTAGAGCAGCAACAATTAATTAGCAAAGTGCACAAACAAGTACATTTATCCTGGCACATTCACACTCATTAACACTTGTTGCCTCCCACTTTGTCTAGAACTATCTTATCTATAAGTAATAGAACTGCTCCATTTCCAGCTTATGAAATGAAAGAAAAAATAATTTCAACAATCAGCGCTCAACGAATCCTAGTTTCTATCGGTTCCCATGGCTACTGGAAAGACAGAGAACCAGACTGTGGGTGATGTAGTTTTTTCTTAACTGTTTTACTGCTCAGATTATTTTAGGTCGAGAAGCATCACTCATTTTGATCTAAATTTGGATGTGTAATAATTGCTTTTGGGTGACATGGAGGTGCTTTGCAGGGTCAGCTGAGGATGTGAGCAGAATGGGGCAGTGCAAGACGGAGACACAGAGGAGATGGGTGAGTGATGACAGCAGTGAAAAAAAACCCAAAAAAACACAAGAGCTGAAAGATTGAGCATTAGGGGTTACCAGTGCAATGGTTGCACTGCAAAACTCAGCTGTGAGCTGCTGATTTACAGGGCCTGAAGGACAGCCACAGCCTTCCACCCACTCTGTCGTCATGGGAGACGGTGGAGAGGAGGTCTCATCTCTATTTCTTTCTCATCCTCATTCTATCTCCTTTACAGTACTTATCCCTTTATTTCTCTACCTCTCCCTCTGCTTCTGTTCCCAACCCTTCTGTTTCTTGATAACCCATTGAGCTCCTACTGTATAATCATTGTGAATCAGCCCATAAAGGAACAGTTAAAACCAACCTCCAGGAAGGTGAATAATCACAGAAATTATTGAAATAATTACACCACAGGGTTCAGTCAGTCTTTCTATGTGGGTATCTGCCTGCGTGCATTCACAAGACCTGTTGACTTGATTGGTCAGTCCAGCTGTACTTTGCATGTTGGTAATGTGACTGAAATGTGTGTTATCAATGAGCTGCAGGCCTCCGTGCACTGGCAGTAGAGATGAAGTAAAGGAAACAGGAACTATAACCTGTTTCCAAGAACCACCACATCAGTCCACACACACCAGCACAGCGATGCATGTGCAAACACACAACCACTCAGTATCTGTGTCTGTCTCTATTCCCTCTTATTGCACAACGCCCTCTCTCTATCTCAGAAGGCAGAAGCAACAGTTAGAGATCACATGACCACGTGAGTCTCTTCTCATTTCTGTGCTAACCTCAGCTCAGGCTTAAAGTAAAACGAAAGGCAAGTAGAGTGAATGCAGTTTCGGAGACATTTTTCTTTGTTCCACTCTATTTTACTATTTAAACACAGTTCTCCGAGAAGGAGTCTGAAGAGCTACAGGAGCAGGAGAGGGGTGGAGGAAGAGAGGGAGGCTGTTTCCAAGGCGACCAGAGCCGCGGCGGTCGTCATCATGAAGCTTCTTCTGCATTGTGTATGTGTGTGTCTGTGGATACAGCCCGTGTGAATTCACCCTCCTTTCTCCAGACAGGAGGCGAGGACATCCCCCTCTAACACTGTGCCAGCACAGAGAAGAAGAGAAAGAGAGAGACACAGACACACAGCAGAGAGAGGGGGAGAGAGAGAGAGATTGAAACCCCATAATGCACTGCACGCTGCAGGGCTGAAGTCGTGCGGATTCATCAGTTCCTGTTTGGAGGGACAGTGTGTGAGCGCACACACACTCGTACACCCATACCGAGTGAGAGAGAAACACACAAACAGGCAGGTAAGACAGCTTTTATTTGACCGGGCGGACGACCACTGGGTTTACAAGAGGATCTGTTTATCTGTCTCTTATAGCCGCTTGACAGGAAGAGAGGGGAGAGTTGCTCCACACTGACGACAGGGTGTCATTAATATTTGACATGTTATGATTCCGACAACTTCCCTGCCTGTTGCTAATGATTGGTGCTGTATTATTTCTGACTTACAAATATCCAAATTTGGGAATTTTGTGGAAGCTGGTCTGATTTGCATGTGGGATATCAGTGTCAGTTTTCTGTTGTATTTTGCATTTTGTTTTCTTTCATTCCAGCTTGCAGATACTGTTTAACTGTAGCTGATTTGAATATACTGGGGAGGTTTTTCACATACTGAAGCTCTGTTAGGGGAGTGCTGGTGAACGCAGTGTAACTTTCAGGAAAGGCAGCAAGGTTGTGGCATTGGATAAAATTCACATGTCATTTTGAATACCTTTTCAGGTGGATTGAGTGAGGTTTATTATTTTTAAGTTAACGATTAATTGAATAAATTACAGTTAATGTGATGTTAAAGTGACTTTGTCTGATGTGCTTCAAGTATCACTAATTATGGGAGACTAATTAATATTATAATCATCATTTAAAATGTAAGGCTAATGTGCCCAGGAAAAAGCAAATAAGCAACTAAGCAATAGAGTATTATAACCTAGTCTTTTATAAGAATAAATGATGAGGCTTTCAAGATTAAGTTTCCAAAACTCTTTGTGAGGAAAATTACAAACACAGTAGCTAGTTCCACATTACCGCAAATACTTCAACTCTTCAATCAATACTATTTCTGAGGCGGTGCATGTTTTACCCAATTACAGTTTGAGGAGGATGATTGGGTAAAAGTGCAGCTCCCCCATTACTGGTCATTTTGTGGTTTAACGGCCATGGAGGCTTGTGACCATATCTGTTGAGACAGAAACCCAGACAGACTAGAAAGCACGTCTGCGGCAGTTTAGGGCAGGGACTCTTAAACTTTATTACCCTAGGACTCAAATGGGAAATTTCAGTCCTCCACCCTTGGACCTTATTGTGAAATCATGTTTCAACACAGTGATTTGGAGACATGACAGACTGTCAAATGAAGTGTGAAATACATTGAAATTTTTAATTTTAATTCTAATTCCAAATGGACATCATTTAAATGTCATTTGTGCCGATCCCTGAGGAAAACACAAGTTATTTCAAGTTGTATTATCTCAAAACTCAGCTTTTATATAAAAATTGCTCAAGGTCTTGATCACATTAAAGTGTTCAAGGAGCTTTAAGATGTCTTATTTGTATGCCTTGGCATCTTTAGACTGTATGCATTATGTGGTGTGTGAAGCTGAATAGTTTATGCTGAATGCTGTAATGGACTATGCAAACAGGTTTTGCGGGTTAGGAAATGAAATGCAAAAAAGCCATAATGCAGATCAGACAAAAAAAATCCTTTGAATATTCAGTTTGTCTCCATTTAACACTGACAGAGCATCGCTTCTATCTGTCGTTCCCCTGCAGAAATCCACCTGTCAAACCGCGAAATGGAGAGGCTCCGCTTTTTCATTACGTTGCTTTCATTAAGAGCTCCGCTTTACTGTCTGTGTTTGTCACCTGATAGAATTATCCTCCAGACACCTATGTGACAGTAGCATCTATATTTCTGTCTCCGCTCTGTAATAGTTCAGCATTTGGTGCTTGGGATACTCAAAGCTGCCTGATTAAAGTGCTAAAGTGATATACAGAGAGCAAGAAAAGAAGCAGTAGGATGTATGTTTGTCTTTAGTCAAAAACCAAAAAGAGAAAAAAGAAAAAGTGGTTTGTTGGTTTTTATGTTGGCTCAACTAAATCCAGTAGGCCTCTGAAACTTACCACTGAAATAGCTCTGGCATGACCACTGTTATTCTGAGTCAAGGAGGTTTTTGAACAATGGGCATTCATATATTCCACTGCTGGTCTGTTATAGAGCAGTGTGATGACAGATTCCCACATTTTCCACTGAGGTCACATCTTGGGTCCCCGGAATATGTAGATCCGGTACCATAATACAGAGCTGTACTGAGGAGAAAGATACAGAGGGTGTGTGAGGTTCTGCAGTGACTGACTGAAATAGCTGCTGTTATTTGAAGATGAGACATTTAATGATTTGACTTCATATACTCAACAACAGACCAGAGGTCTGCTATGAAGGTTGAAAATCTTTCAGATGCACACTGGGTCACCCAGCTGGATTTTCCATTCGGAAAGACACTTCAGGTTCTCCAGAAGATATTTGCTCTCAGTCCAGCTCTGGCTTTTCTTAGCAGCATGGATCAAAGGTGATATGTGGATCCAGATCAGTTTGTTCAGCTTTCAACTTTTTAACTCTCTCTCTATTTTTGTTTGTTTTTTCTTTTTCTTTCTTTCCTTCTGTCATCTTCTCCATTGCTCTGGTCTCTAATTATTGGGATTCCAAGTTACACGTGTTAATGGATGTGTTGCCTCATTTTAATGTGATCAGAATGAGCGAGAATCTAGGCACACTGGCTCTTGTTAGAAAACAGTGCCTCAAAAGTCCTTTTCATACTCTCCTCTGTACACACACGTCATCAGAGCAGTGAGCAAGAACCTTAGAGTGCATTAAATTATCTGCAATTGCAGCAATTATCTGCGAGTCCAAAACCTTTCAGTGTGCTGTTTCTTCATCACTGAGTTTTTGCCTTCATATCAGAATCTGACCACTGGAAAGTACATTTACTCAATTGTATTACTCAGGTATGATTGTGAAGTACTTGTTATTTACTTGAGTATTTCCATTTATACTGATTTGCCCTTCTACTACCCCGTGTCTCGGAAGAACAAGTGCATTGCAGATTCATATTCTAAAGACTTTCTAAAGCTTTTGAAATATAATGCATTATTTTACAGTAAATTAAACATGGAATAATATAGAATAAAATTTTGTAATATATTGTAAGTACATTCTGAAAACTGATAATGATAACTTTTACTTGTATTGGACTTGTTTGAAAAGTACATGAACTTTTTGCATACTTTTACTTAGAGTGCACAGTAATTAGTTTTTTTATATTAATAATGGGTCAAAGCATTATTTCTAATCTGAAATGTGTCACTTCTCAACTCTGCAACAACTTCTCAGTGTTTGAGTTAATTAGCTTCATTGTCAAGTTCTCCTACCTAATTGACAATATAGTTTGTTTGTCTGCACCATGGCATACAACTCATAAGTGCATAACTAAAAAAAGTGCCCCTAATGGTAGCTGGCAGGCATCTCTTAAGATAGGGAGAAATAGCGCCCCCATGGCAGCAGGCATCTGTTGAAATTGCTTTATCATGGTAACTTGCAACTGGACTTTTTTTGTCATTGAGGCATCCAATTATAAGAACCATAATAGTTGCCGCTGAGAATTGAAACAGCTTGGTTAGGACAGCTGCGTTAGGTTTAAGTTGTACAAAATGACACCAATAAAGATATATTTAACGTTACAGTTGCAACCAGACCTCCTCCCAGAATGTACTTTTTGCCCTTTGACATACACTTTGTTCTTTTTATAATTGCAATAGTTTATAGAAGTGCCTAACTACAACATGGTAGTTAGGGACAAGGCACAAGGTAATTTTAAGACTTTTATTTTACCAAAGGACAGTTTGAATTTGCTCTCCCTATTCTCAAAAGCACTGTCTCAGCTTAAAACCAACACAACGGCCAAAATGGAGACAAAGGAAGCAACTAGCTGGTTAACACTGTGAAGTGCTAACAAATCCTCTAACAACTTTACAAGGTGATAATATGTTACGGTGGCATACAGATATCTACTGCTGCCCCCAAGTGGCAAAGAAATATGTAAATGCAGGTCAAAAAGCATTTTATTAAAAGTCCTTTTTAAATATTTGTATTATTACTACTTTAGTACACTCTTAAACCAGCTGATCTACTGAAGTGTCCATTTGCTCCATTTAGAGCAAATGGAAATAAATATTTCCTTACAGAGTATTACAGGCATACTGCACAGACACGCTTTTCCAGCGTTCTGTCATGTCATATTTTTAGTGTGCACCAGTCAATCACAATAGAACATGTACACACTTGGAGACACTTCTTCCCATTCCCAGTTCGGTGTAATCCTCAAAGTCAACTGCAGGGCCTTTTTTGGGCAGAGGACAGTGACTTGCCAGTTCTGAAATGAAAATTGCATTTTGCTGGAGTCTGTAGTCCATTGCTTTGACTCTATGAACAAATTGATAAATATTTATAGAAGCTGAAGCTAAACATTAACACTTAGAGCAGAGCAGAGATCCATCATGGTGCTTTTGAGGCCGTGCTGCAGGCTTCTGTTCAATCAA
>OMLM01007834.1:28996-44399 GCA_900302695.1 Helostoma temminkii
CACACACACACACACACACACACCCACACACACACGCACAAACACACACACACACACTTTCAAACACACATAAGCCAATACAGTGATAAATTCCAAACACCCTGATGTATTGCAGCCACAAGTTGGTGATGTGGCTCTGAGTCACTTGGTAACACCCACCAGACACATACACACACACCTCCGCAAACACACGCATGCACACACAACACCACGCACACACACACATGCTCACACAGCCACACATGCACCTGATGTAGTGTTTGATGGAGTTAGACACCATGGCAACAGAGCTGTGACTCTTGCTGTCCTGTGAGTGGACTGAAGCTGTGGAGGAGGGAGGAGAAAGCTACCAGCTACCACCGCTACTCAAGTGCATCTATTATTATTCCCAATCTCTCATTCTTTCTCTTTTCTCTGTTTTTCCTTTTTTTTCTCCTTCACCGCAACTGCTGTCTACATGCTGCATTTGTTCTGTTCTGTTTTTTCTTTTTTCAAGTGCAATACAAGTGCAATATAAAGGTTATAATCTGAAAAGAAAACATAGCCAGGGAAAGCAGAAGAAGAGGCAGAGACGAGGTCAGCATGCGTGTATTTTTAAAGTCAAAACCTGACACATCATCACAGGAAATTGCGCTAATTCTGTTGCTGTCCGTCATGTTTTAAAAACGGTCATGTGATAAGGAGAGCAGGAGGAGGTAGCGAAGGGGTTCATGTAGGTGGACACGTCTCATTAACAGCATCTGTATGAGATTTACTGCCTGCAGATACAGATGGTGGAGAGACAGGGAGGAGGAAAAGAGGGACATTCAGCACAGGTGAATTGCATTTTTAGTCTCCAGTAGCATTTCATGGTCTGATTGTCAGCATTTGTTATACACATGCACACAGACATGCACGTACTCTCACGCAGTGTGAAATTGTGAGAACGTGGCTGTTGACAGTAGAAGTTTGTCTGAGTTAAGTTCCCCTGTGTTGCCCTCCCTCTCTGCACTCCTCTCCTCCCTCTTTTGCATAAGATCCAAGCGCGAGCTGTGAAAGGTGAACTTGCAGCCTGCTGTGGATAAATTATGTGTGACATGTTTAGCTGTGCTGCCTTATATGGAGACGGGTGTATCTGAATACAGTAGGGCTCTGCCAAGAAGCAAAGGAGGGAGAGAGGAGAAGCGAGGGAGTGAAGGAAAAGGAGGGAAAGGAGGAAGAGGAGGAGGAGAAGGAGGAGGAGGAAGGAAAAGAAGTAGGGGAGGGAGAAAGCGAAGGAAAAAAGGAGGGAGGAGGGGGCAGTGCCGTGAACCAAGCATGAGGTTTTCACTTTCCATTCTCCCTTCAGCAGCAGTCAGATGAGTCCTTGCAGAGATACAGTAAGTCTTTGCTGTTTACTCTGTCTATGTGTGTGTGGGGCGTGTGTTAGTTTGTGTTTGTTTGGACACAAGACTGAATTATCACTGCTTACATTCTCCGCTTTGTTCTGCCATATCTCCTTTGGAATTTTTAACCACCATCTGGATGTTGACTGTGATGTGGTGACGTGAGTTGAGTGAGTTATACTGTATGTCTGTTTGTAAGTGCGTATGTGTACATATGCCTCAGGGTTACAGAGTGGTAGTTCGAGGCAGAACAGTTTCAATGTGGAAAAAAAAAGCTGAGCAGACAAAAGAATGGGTAATGTTAGTGTTTAATGTTCCGCAGGGTAGTTAGCACGCACACATTCATGCACACAGACACACTCACAGACACACATTCACTTCACTGGCAGGCTACACTCCATCTCTCTCTTTCCCTATTGGACTACACTGTTAACACTAAAGCTAAACGTCCACACACCTTCATGGATGAATGAATGAAAATACAAACACATACACCAACTCACGCAGACACACGCTTATGCACATATGATTGGCCCTACAGTCCTCCTGTATAATGACTGGCCTACTGGTGTTTACACTACCTCTGCCCTGAGGAAATGATTAAACTCTTGTTTCACCCACGCCATCTGCACCAGTCTGAAACACACAAAACCATCGAAAATCATGAAATTACCATGTTTCAGAAAAGCCAAAAAAAAGTGAAGATTTGGCTTTATATATTTTTTATATACATAGATGTTATATTTCTGTCTGAAAATTCAGAGAGTGATCAGTATAGATTATTGATTGGATGGGGAGCTGTGCTAAACACACAGGCAACATTGTTTTCTGCTCTCTGCAAACCTGGATGTGTGTGTGTTAAATTGTGAGTATAATGATAATTATATTCATAAAAACCTAATTAAGAAATAAACTTAAAGCGTTAACCATTAACACAGTTAACCTATAGAACTTCATGAAGAGAACTACATGTTCTGTACAGTAGTTACATGCTTTTAATAATCAGGTTAGTGACATTTTTTTTCCTTTTTATGTTTCTTGAATGCTGATGAAAATGTGTGCATGGCATCTGACATACATACTAATATGTATGTCAGAGGTATTTTATTAACTTATTTACTTTTTGTAACAAATTTGATCACCATGGTAGTAGTGGTTGTGTCATGTAATGGTGTTATTTGCCATTTATTACCAATTATTTACTACTGTTCTGGCACACACAGCATCTGTGTATATTTTTCCTGTTGTTTTGAGCACACACCCTCTTCTCAGTGACTAATCTCAACACCTCTGCCACTCAGTCATAGTTTCACTCCCTCACCCCTGTCTGTCTTTGTGTCTCTCTCCCTCTCTCTGCTGCTTTCTGTGATATTCTGTGTCTTTCTGCTTTTTTTTTAATGGTTTCCACCATGTTTCTCATTCGCTGTCTGACTCTCAGCTTCTCTGCAGATCAGAGCAGGCAGATCTACAAGGTCATTAGAGTATGGAACAGCAAGCAGAGAGGCGCTTTGATACATACTGAATTTCATAGCCGACACGAGTCTGACTAAACAAGTGTGTGAGAAGAAAGAGAGAGATGATGCAGGGTCATCTGCATTTGACGGTGTTCATTTTTAAACATGAGGAATGAAGTTTTTCTATCAATTTGTCCTCTTTTCTTTTCCTCCCCCACCTTCTTGTTTCATCCCTCAACTAATTTGTCCTTTAGAAGTGATGTCGTCTTCCCGCTGTCCTCAGCGGGCTCTGGGCAGCCTATCGAATGCAGATGAGCGGTGTGTTTGTGTGAGAAAATTAGCGCATATGTGCGTAATAACATGAGCACACCCTCATCCTGATTTACATTATTTAATTATCAAGAAGAAAGAAGCGAGGACGATGCTCTGATCAAGGTGACAGCAGGAGAATGTGAGTGGAGATGACTTTGAGTCTGAAGCCTCAGAAATTCAACACACAGAGCACAGAACTGGCACATAGACAGTCAGTCACTCAGACAAATGGTTGGGGAAGTCCTGCGAGGCCATTTGGTGAGTGGCAAAATCACAGTGAGTCAGTCAGTGGTGTATGATTGCTGTTTTCCCTGTAGTCTGCAAAGCTGTCACTGGACTAATGCACACTAGTGGAAGATGTAATCTATAGTAAATACAGTTGGCTCCACTAGGAGCCCTCTGTGATTTCCACAGATTAAGGTGTCAAACTGAATCACTGGTCATAGACAGCTGAAGAGTACAGATTATCCCCTATTTGGCTGAATGCTGCTCTGATGACAAGTCAGAGATTCTGCACTTCGTGTGTGTGTGATTTGGAAAACTACTGTGGGCAGCATCCACGTCTCCGGTATTTCCTCATTTGATCAAAAATACCTGTGGCAGACTGTGGCATGTAAAACATTCACAGGTCAAATGATTTATCATTTTAATCATCTTCATCTCCTGAGCTTTATAATCTTCACAATAATTGAGCTGTTTTAGCTTAAAGCTTAGCTTCAAATATGTGATAATCTTGTTGTGTCCTGTCAAGGATTTTCTATTGTCCAAATTTGTCATAAATTATTTTCTTTTGTTGTACTCAATGTTTCTCTGTGTTTGAAATCTCTCTTATCTGTCTCCTGTCTGCCTGCATTGTCTGCCAGAGCAGGCATGTGTCTCTATAGAGACAGTAAAAGAAAGCCTTTGCATACAGTATGTTTGTGTGTTTACCTTTTTTCATGTCTGCTAAAGGTCCTCGTGCTCGAAATGTCACATGCGGAGGTGGTAAATTTACACATGGGAGCGTTTTTCAAAGCAGGCAGTCTACTTTTTCTCTGGCATCTGTCAGCCTCCATTCCACCCAGTACATCTATACCTACTGGACATCTCCTTTCTGTCACTCACTGTCTGTCCATTACCATGTGTGTCTGTCCCACTCTTTCTCACTTTTTTCCAGTTTTTCATATTCAATCTATCCTCCCTGTCGCCCACGTTCACACAAACATAAACTCACACACATACACACACACGCACCTACTCCATTGCTATTCCTGAGAGGAGCAGACTGGTCTGGCAGTGGGTTGGTTTATGTCCATGAACTCAGTGACACCCTCTCTGCCACTGCATTACACCAAACTGGCACAGCCAGGTAGCCACAATGCAGTAGAAGATAGCAGAGTAAAAAGTAATCATGTAGAAGAACAAAATGTGTGTTTATATCCACAGTGGTTTTACTGTTATTGCCCTCCTTCCTAACACACACACAAAAATGATGTGACTATTTATCTAATTGTATATAATCGTGCATTGCTAACCTTATAGGTGTCTGCCATAACTGGCACACCCCTCCTTGTCTTTGTGCACGTCAGGCTGTTTAAACAGTTGCACTGATATCACAGTGCAGACAACAGCTTGCACACGTGCCACTTGACTGCCCTCATTGTCTCCCCTTCCCTTCTGTTTGTCTTACATCTAAAGAGGGAGTCACAGATTGTGTGTTTATGTGTGTGTGCGTGAGAGAGAGATAGTTGATGTTGCGCATATGCATACATATTATTCATATGTCTGCTTCCCGAATATCAATACACTGAGTGACCTTCCGTTCATCTATATAGTGTAGTTGTGTATCTTGTAGAAGAAGCAGATCTGCTGTCTCACGGTTTATAGTCAATACTAATGTGTGTGTGTCACAAGCTAGGCAATGCAATAAGGTCTAAGATTACCCTGATGGTACAATCTGTGGAAACAACATCATAATGGAGTATCATTTCAGAATGACCTCAGCCAAAGTCAGATCAAATCTCAAGCTAACATGGGTGGGGACTGAGCATTGGTTTGACAGGGTTCACACGTGTGACCCTTATTAATGCCGCTGTTCCCTCTGCACGGTGTTTGTGCTCATTAACGTTGTCAATATGTCCATCATTCAATGTTCCTCAAGCTATTAGAACAGGAAGACATTTTTTATTCTATATGGGGGTTTATGGAGACCAAATGTAGTTTAGGCTCAAGACGAAGAGAGGTGCGTCCAATATTTTTCACTGTCATGTGAATTAATGTTTTCTTAACGAGCCATGTCTCTACCCTTAATTAATACTTCATGTAATTGTTATATTTAAAGACAAATTTTGAAATCTTTCCCTGTTGTAATGCCAGCAGTAAAATACTGTAAACATCTAGCTAGGTACTGTAAACCAACTCAAATAATAACTGAAACATTTAAACACTATTTATTGTATGATGGAATGATTTCCTGCTATTCGTGCAAAATGAATAAACATAATTTTCAATGTTTTACTAATGCAACCAACCGGCAGGACCCACTGAAAGGATCTTTTAATAAACATGTTAACATTAGCTATATATTTGCTGATGTTGCATTACAGTACAAACCACTGCCCCACTGAATTGCTAGTCATAAACAAATACTGTGTTACTATATGCACTTCTATGTATTCTGGTTCCTGCTGAAGCTGAAGCATGCAAAGCCAAGTGAGCTAACAATACACTATCAGTGTAAATTTATAGTTGAATAGTTAGCCCTGTTTATTAGCTAGCTGTTGTTCCACCAGCTACATCTCAGTGTATGTCTATGATCCAAGATTTTCCAAATGGCTAGATGTTATTGTACCTCAAGCAAAATATCAGAAAAATTGTCATTTTCACAAATAACATAAGACTAATGGGCTAACATGAGACTTCTGATTCAGAACATCCATCCATCTATTATCCTAACTGCTTGTACTCGCAAGGGTTGTGGGGGTTGCTGGAGTCTATCCCAGCTGTCATTGGGAGAGAGGCAGGGTACACCCTGAACAGGTCTATCACAGGGCTTGAATCAGAACATGCCATGATAGCATAAAATCATTATTTCTACCTGACAGTTTTATTTGCTATGGCATTTCTGTGTCTTCTTTATCCATCTGTTTTTCATATAATTATAGTTCAGTTTTGGTGATATTAGTGCAGCTTTGGACTCATGTTCTCATGAGACTGATTTCTCCAGTGCTTTGTAGGGTGACCAGTTTGTAGACCTTATTTTAAATGGTTTTATTACATGCTCACATATTTCAAACAAAAATTAAAATTTTAACTAAAACTAAAACAACTTAAATTAAGTTAAATTTTTAAGTCATTTTGGAATCACTTAAAATTTTTGAAGTCATAATAATAATAATAGTAATAATACTCAAACACATTTAGTTAAACGTTTGCTTAATACAGTAGAAAATAACTGCTAAATGTTTCATGTTTGTTTGATGGAAATTCCCTAGATATACATGCGTTTGTCTTAAATTAGTTAACAATGTGGCTTGTGTCTTGCTATTGCCCCACCCTGGCTAACTGCTTTATCCTCATTAACAGACAATATAGGAGTCTAGTGGGTGATTTCAAATGCCTTCAACTGTAACTCTATCATACCAGGCTGGACACGACACCGTTAACCACTTGCTTTAAACATGATTTCTTTAGTTTCCATAGCGGTGATGACCTTGCAGCACATTGCATTGTGATACTGCAGCATAAGGTGTTGTGTGAACAAGGAACGAGAGGGGAGACAGAGAGAAGGAGAGATAGAGGGGGCTGAGAAGGTGGGCGAATAAAATGAGGACAGCTACTATTAAAAGATGAGCCACATCCACAAAGTTGTTTATGTCACATGATACTCGGAGTGCAACTGAGCAGGAGGCGAGCAGATTTCTAAGAAGGAGGAAGATTTAGGGAGAGGAAAAGTGGAAAAAACCCTGGAGCATATGAGTGAAGAGAAATAGAAAAGGAGAACAGGTGGGGATCAGAGAAAGATAAATGAAGAGAGAAGAGAAATGTCAAGATGGTATCACAGTTGAGCCTTAGCAGTGCTTCGAAATGGAACAAATTTCTGTCTTTTCCCTTCCTACTCTCTCCTCTGATTCCTCCTCTGTCATACCTGCCAGTACTCACCTTGTTTTCCCCTTTCGCTAACAGACACCAACCTCTGTCTCCACCAACTTGTACTAATTACTCCTGTTTGCCTCCCATCACTCTTCCTCTAGACTCTATCCTTACCTCCCACCACCTCAAACCTTCTACTCTATTTATCTCTCACACCCTCCTCACCTTCCTTCTCCACCTTGCTTCTATCAGTATAAAGGGCAGATCAGGTCATATATAGATGATATCCTGGTCAGCTGGTGATGCAGTGTAATATGAAACGTCCAGCATCTGCTTTTTGCTGCTGCAGTCAGCGCCCTTTAACCTCTCTAGTTACTGAATGTCCCCTCCCTGCTTCTATCATTCCACTTTTTTTCTCCCTTTCGCTCTTTGGAAGAAGCACCACTTACACTCCTGACATCTGAGCTGTTAAAACTTGGTGTCTAATTGAATTTGAACTGAATCATAATAATCAAATAATCTTTGTGTTGCTTATAACTGTATTTCCCAACATTCTAAGGGAGAGAGTATAAAAATCTGATTCTAAACCCTTCACTGACTTTGTAAGACTTAAGGAATGTCTGAACTGTCAAATTTCCGCCTAAACAAACAAGACCTTTTGATGGCCAGACAGCAGCTACAGTTCTACAGTTCAGCGTTTACACTATGACCCACTTTGGCAAATCTGTTTTGAAGCCAATTGTTTCCTCTACTTTCCAGCTAGTTTTGACCAAAGGTTTCTGCCTCTATTGTGTTTCAAAGGTCATAGGAAATCAAACATAAAAGAACTTGCTTTCTCCTCACCTTCCCTCATTTTTACCTTCTCTGGAAGTCATTTGAGGTGAATAAATGGCTCCCATATCTGGCCCCCACTCACTACATTATTTTTTCATTCTTCATCTTCCTCCATGTGTAGTGCTCTTACAGTAGTGCAGGGCTGAATGAGGTTTGTGCTAAGTGCAGTTCTGTGTGGCCTGCACTAAACATTCCAGATTAATATCAAGATGCACTACTACATCAAGCAAAAATGTTGTGCTGGCTTGTCATTGTAAACAAACATCACCTATAATGATTATTTATAGACATGTAATGGTTGGCGATATCGGCCTGCCGGCCGGCCCACCGCTTTGTCCCAGACTATCTAAACAACTAATGCATTCCCAGAAGATTCATTATATGGACTTTACTCAGGCTTGACTTTTCCTGTAGCACAACTGGCATGTTTTAAGAGAAATGTCTTAACAACTGATAGATGGGCTGCAATGAAAATTGGTACAGACTACAAAAGATATGTATAAAGTTCCGCTCAGGATATAAATTATACAAATTTTGCTGATAACTTGCTGATAGCACCATTGTTTGGTTAATTTTCTTGAGTTTATGACAAAATAAGTCATGCATCATCCTGAATTGTAACTTGTGTGTATTACTGATTAGTAAATTGTACATTCTAACACACTCAACTAAGTATAGCATACTCGACATTAGCATATCATTATGTTCACATATTGACATTAGCATATATTCAATTCAGTCAAATTCAGTTTGTTTATACAGACCTAGACCAAAATTTTTGTACACTTCTGTGAAAGGAAGAAAAACTCACAATGGTCACTGAAATAATGTGGAACTGGCAAAAATCATAATAAATAAAAATGTACTGAAAATTAACTAATGGAAATCAGACATTGCATTTGAGTTGTGGTTCAACAGAAGCATTTTAAAAAAGAAACTAATGGAACTGGACTTTGGACAGATGAGACAAAACTGGAATTTTCTGGCAAGTCACATCAGCTCCATGTTCACAGATGCAAGAATAAAGCATACAGAAAAACAGAACACTGTACATAATGTGAAACATGGAGGAGGCTCGGTTATGTTCTGGGGCTGCTTTGTTGCATTTGGCACAGGGTGTCCAGAATCTGTGCAGGATACAATGAATTCTCAAGACTATCAAGGCATCCTGCTGCCCAGTGGCAGAAAGCTTGGTCTCAGTTCCAGGATAATGACCCAAAACACACAGCTAAAAACACCAAGAATGTCTAAGAGCAAAACATTGGACTATTCTGAAGTGGCCTTCTATGTGCCCTGATCCAAATCCTATGAAACATCTTCAAACCTGAGACAGCTGGAGCAGTTTACTCACAAACAGTGGGTCAAAATACCTGTCGACAGGTGCAGAAAATGCCTTATTGCGGTATTTGTCTCAAAATATTAAGTTGAGGGTCATTAGTTAGTTTTTTAAAATGCTTCTGTTGAACCACATTTCAAAAGGAATGTCTGATTTTTATTAGTTATTTATTTATGATTACTTTTGTCAGTTTTTCATTATTATCATTATTATTTCAGTGACTATTGTGAGTTTTTATTTCTTTAAGGGTACCAAATTACAACAAAGGTTATCTCAAGGCACTTTACAATGTAAGGTTTAAGACGTTGCAGACTTTAACAACACAACTACATAGAATTATATAGAAAACCCAACAAATTCCACTTGAAGAAGCTATACGTGAAAGTGGAGAGGAAAAAGTCCCTTTAACAGAAGAAACGACCCCCATACCAAGCTCAGGGTGGGTGGCCATCTGCCTCAACTGGTTGGGGAAGTTTCAGCCTCTCAAATCTGACTTAGACTGCTTGTCTTGTTTTTGAGTGATCAATAATGAACAGGATCCGAGTTTTGCTTCATACTTTACAGCTGGTTAACAAGCAAATGAATCTAGACAGTGTGAATATTATAAAATTATTACAACTGTATGTGTGTAATTGAGTCTTAACAGTAAGTAGTTCAGTAGCATTCGTGTGATTAGAGGTTAAATCAGTGTGTTTTTCCTGGAGAGTAGCCATACTGTAGGCATGAAATAGTCCAGAGTTCAGGCAAATGTGTGACACCATTTTAGCAGAGGGATTAACACTGGATCAGGTGCCTTTCTTTAAACGTGAGATGTGAATCCCAGTGACACTTAGCATTACACTCTGCTTTCTACAGACTACATGTCATGAGCGAGACAAAATCTTCAGACAGAATTTTAGATTCTGTACACTTTTAATGAAGAGTATATGAGTGTGTGTGCTGTATTTGTGTGTGTGAGAGGGTTGGGGTGTTGTTTGAGGTGCGTAGTATCCCCAGCGTTCTCCACACTCCCTCTTTTGTCCAAATTATTACCTTGGCTAGTTGATCTGATGGTGTAATAATATCTCCTGCCTCTGGCTACAGGAAATGGCCACATGCATTATTAACACATGCTAAGATGCTTATTGATGACTCCTTTATTTATATATTTCCTCAACACCCGAGTCATTTCTCACATTTTTTTGCACCTTACTTTTAATCTTCTATTTTGACGTGACCGTCATCGACCGAATTTCACTCATTCCCAGCTTTAAAATGTGATGCGCTTCTTTGATATTTGTATAGTTGGGTAAAGCTGTAGCTAGTTCAAGCTTTTGCTATGAACTATATTGTGTGGAACCAGACTTAATACATTCAGGTGGAGCTCAGTTTAGTAAATCTACCTTATTTAATGTTAAAGCTCATGTTTGCTCATTTTGACCTTTGACGCAAACTTTGTACAAAAATCAACAGGAAATCTCTTTTGAGAAAACTTGCGTGACATTGCCTCAGAACTCTAAGATGAGTTTGTCGTCTCTGTTTTGTGTACATTCCTCAGCTGTTTGCTTCTTTTTCATGAATGCAGTGAGTGTAAATGGAGCATAATCTCTTTTATGTTGATGCATGTCAGAGTTCAGTGCTACTGTATTTGCTGGGTTTTCTCTCTGAACTCACATTTTATCTCTGCTTAGACTTCCAATGGCAGTAGAGCCATATGTGCGAGCCATATTTCTGGCCAGAGATTTTTATTTCTCGTCTCCTCCGACTACAGCACACATTCAAAATACAGACTTGTCGTGCTGTTAGGGGTTTGTTAGGAAGGCCATAGGAGGCTGTGTGGCTTGTATTGTCTTTCCACAACAGAGATAAACAGTGTTATAGCAAAGCATTAGCACCATTTTCAGTCCTCACATCTGAAAAGCAGGAAGCCTTTGTCGTAAGCCAAATAAATGGCAACAATAATGATGGAAGGAAGAGCTTATAATGTAGATATCTTCACTTTAGTCATTTCATTTTTAAATGTTGATCTTCCTGATTTTATTTGCATGCAGGGGAATTTACTGCACCTACCACCTTAATATCTGGGATTTACCAGAGCAAAGGAGAGAAAAGTAGAACGTTATAAGAGAGGTCAGGAAATGAATAAGAATAGGCCATGCAGCAGACTAATTTTACCACTCCATATTTAATGCACTGGTAATGGTAGCCTCTCTGTATTCTCTTCCTTACCACATTCTTCCTGCCAGATACAGTGGGCTGCCCTGGCCTATTGCTCTCGTCCACACATACACACTGTCCAAAAATACAAGCTCTGGACTGAAAATGTAGTTCACCACAGTGACTGGCCCAAATAGGAGAAGAGAGCATGACACATAAGCAATCTGTGTTTGACCAAAGGAGTATTTTTATTTCTTACTTTCTCTCTCTCACTTTCCTCTTTTTCTAGCCCCATTTTCTTCAAGCCACTCGTTTTTATTGTAGCATCAGTGATTGCAGATCAGGAAAAGAATCAATAATTTAATGCTCTGTCACTGTTAGAGTAAATCTCACCAGTCTGGGGTGCTCAGTATGTTCCAGGGCTATTTTGTGATAAATAGCTTTAAATCATTTTTGCAGCATAGCTTACCTTCTTTTAGTCTGACTCATCTTCTGTTTCAATGATTACATTCAGTGCTACCAGAAAGAAAAATGCCTGAACTTGCTGCACTCATCACAGTACATGTAGGTTAAGAAAAAACAGCTAAGCTGAGAGTTTTTCCTTTGAAGTACAGGACTTGACATTTTGGTCAGAGAAAAATAATAAAAATAATAAATTAAACCAGCCTCAAGCCTTTGTTTTAGCAAGTTTTAAACATCCTGATACACTTTGGTGGAACCCTGTATCCAAGTAAAAGTAACCATTCGGTGCAAGACAATTTACTACCAAATCTTTTTTTCTAGCCCTCTTTCATTTGTCATTTTTTAGCATTTGGCAGATGACGGCAGAGTCTAAGATTTTGGTGTTTCCCACCATTGCATGAACACAAAAAACACAGCAGGCAGTGTCAGCCAAGTACACACAGCAGGGCGTTGTGATTTTGACTCAGACCAGAGTTATAGCAATACACATCTGACCTCAGCCACGACTTCCACTAATCAACACAGAAGTAAAGCAGTGTTACATTTTCCAAACCTGAATATTTAGGAAGAATATGATGCTTTAAATAAAGCTCTGTTAAAGTTACTTGCGAACTTCTGTCTGTTTGACTTAAGTACATCAGTGCTGCCATCGTAGCATTTTCATAAAACAATCATTACATCTGTTGTAGTGTACAGACATAGAAGTGATAGAAGTGATGTAACCACATGTGGGCTGTAGGTTTCAGGGATCTTATTGTAAGCGTAGCAGCTGTAGGAGGTTTGGGGAGAATTATTTTCCTGATGTGAGCAGAGACCTCAGAAGTGTTTGGATGAGTGGATTTAAGGTGCACACTGGGGCAAGGAAAAATGTCACATTCTCTCTCTCTTTTCCGCTGTCATTTTGACCTCATCTAGTCATTAACTTGTCTGTCTTGTCTCACCTGGCCACCTGGAACCATTTAGCCAGCTGTTTTCCAATCTCACCAGGTTTGAGTAGGTTATAAACTCACTTAGCAGAACTTTGATAAGGTGCAGAAGTCTGTAAAGATTTATTTAGTAGTTTTGTAGTAGATTGTTTTCCTGTTGTTACATGTGGTAAAGTCTTTTCTTTGTAAATAATATCATTTAAAAAGATCAACTACTGTGTTATGGAAACCGTGTTGCATAAAAAATGACTTGTACATTGGTATTAAAATTTAACCCATTCCCATGGGTCTCTCTCTCTCTCTCACACACACACACACACACACACATGCACAAATTTCTCTTTGCCTTTTGTTCTCGGTCTCTTGATCTCTCTCTATTCTTCACTGTCTTCCTTTGAAATAAATTGTCTGTGCCTGAATGCGTGAGCTTTACTGTTAGCGATATGGTGTTTGATTTGATTTTCCAGCTGAGAGCCTGGCAGTCTCTGTGAGGCTACCGTGAGAGAGGATAAGCAAGAGGATGAATGGGAAACATGTTCAGATGAAGCCGTGTGTATGAATCCAAATGTGTGTCCGTGTTGTGCGTGTTGTGCGTGTGTGCGTTAAGCCCCCTACTCCACTGACACTGTTCTCTCCTCCACAGAGAGAAGTGCCTTCTTTCGTTGACCCCTGTGGCTGTTTGGCTCCACTGAAGCTGCCTCTGCCCCCGTGCCTGCTCGTGTTTACTGGAGCTGCCAGACTCACCAGGAGCCCAAGGACTGCCAGGACTGCCATCCACTGAGCCAGTCTCCACACCACGGACACCACTCTTCCCTACACATCTTGCTCTTTCTGCCAGCCAGACCTCTCTCCATCCGTGCCATTCAGCCCTCCCCTGTGCAAGTCAACCAGTCCTGCCTCCCCTGCAGACGGACGCTGATACTGAAGACAGTTTTTATCGGCCGCTGTGAGCTGGAGGAGATTGTCTTTTTGTTTTTTCCCACATACTTGTCCTAGCCCTTTTTCTCTTCTTCTTCTTTCTTCTGCTTCCTTCTTTCCTCCAAACCTGCATCTTTTCATCATGGGCACACTCGATTGATAATGTGTTTGGCCATTCGTCTCATCTGACAGTTCAGCCGAGGAGTGAGGCAATAGAGAGAACTGGTGTGTGTGTTTGAGAGCACGAAAGTCAGAGAGATTACAAAGCAAACCTCTGTGGCTGTCACAAGCCCAGGCCCTGGGTGACAGGCAGAGAAGATTTCCTTTTAAAGCCACAAACAGACTCTTAGGATGGGCCGCAGGTGGTAGGCGAGTCCCAGGCCTCACAAGCTTCACTTTAGAATCAGACCCTTGGGACAAAACCTCTTAGAACTGTTTCTTTTCCCATGTCCTTTACCTATTCATTCTCCTCATTTGTCCCAGTGTCATTAGAAACACATAGACACACTCAACATTGCATTAGCTGGAAATCTATTCCTCTTCATCGACCCTTCCTGCCTGGTTCAAAATGGCGGTGAATGTGACACCGATCCGGGACACAAAGTGGCTGACGTTGGAGGTTTGTCGGGAATTCCAGAGAGGAACGTGTTCACGACCGGACAGCGAGTGCAAGTTCGCCCACCCTGCCAAGAGCTGTCAAGTGGAAAATGGCAGAGTCATTGCCTGTTTTGACTCACTCAAGGTGAGTATGACAAACACCTGTGATGTTCATTCATCACTGCCCCTTTTCTCTTTTTTACAGCCTGTAGGATTGACAAGTGTGGTCTCATGATGCTGTGAGCTTTACTTGACGGTTTTATGGAAAGCAGGTTCAGAAACGATCATTATTTGAAAGATTAGGGTTTCATTTGTCAGAACAGTTTTTAAAGTTGCAAAAAAAGCATGTACCATATACTTAAGCTAAAGACTCTTTTATAATACTACTTTTTGTGTCCTTTTTTATGTGTCTTGGGAAACTAAGATGTGGCCGTAAGCACATAAACATCTGTGATTAATCGTCAAAGTTTCCTTCGCTGGCACACAACTTCAGTTCAGGCCTGCTCATTGGCACATTGCAAAAGTTTCTGTGTGATCGTCACATCAACAGGCTGAGTGAGAAATATAGAAGTAGGGCAGCAAACTGTGTATTTCATGCTTGTATGAACGTCTATGAGTGTATGTCTGTGAGTGTTATTTTGAGGTCATGCAGCATAGTGGGGTGTTCTCAGATGGCTCTGTAATTTACTGTCTATTTTTGCCCTGGCACTGAGACAGTGCTGTCCCACGATACAGCTCCTTTCTCTCTCAGATACAGGATGGAAATAAAATCAGATGGGGAAAAAACAGAAAGAGGAAGGAAAATAGAATTGACTGGGCAAAGACGTTGAGAATATGCAGGTATTAAAGGAGTCATTACAGTTTGCTCTTTTTATCTCTGTGGCAAAATTCTTTGCTTCATGATTACAAGCAAAACTGATTAGATTGTCTATAGTTTAAATAGACTATAAGCAAAGTGTCTGAGTTCAGGTTTGATCAAAACATTAATGTACG
>OMLM01007834.1:44940-71932 GCA_900302695.1 Helostoma temminkii
GATGACGATATACGACAACAAAGAAAATAAATTAAAATCAACCCCAGCCACTGAGGTTGCACAAGCCAGTCAGAGTGTCAGTCCCAAGCCTGGTGCAAAAATTGGGGAGGGTTGCGTCAGGAAGGGCATCGAGCATAAAAGCTGAGCCAAATCAATGATTTGCTGTGGTGACCCCGACTATGGGAATTTGAAAAACCAAAATAAATAAAGTCAGCTCACTGGCTCACTCCTCTTCTCTCTAGTGACATTTAGCTTGCAAATGCCTTCATGGGAAAAGGATTCATTAAAGGCTTGCAATTTTTTATAAGTACACTGTAGTACTTATGTAAGTTGTCACAAGCTGCGTTCTAAGCATTTTTACTTTTTGACAACGTTAGAAACCTCAATGAGATTTTCATTAAGGTTTTTTTACTTTTGGAACTCAGTTCAGCTCTTTATGTATATGAAGACAAGTACAAGTGTACGCGCACCTGTGAGTGTTTCAACCTGCTGTATCATTTTTCCAAATGCTGTAAATGTGTGACAGAGATATTGGTTAAATTTGTCTCTATATTTTGGCTCAAAAGGCCAAAACTGTATCCTACAGTTCTATCTGCCGAGTTGTGCACATGTCCTGTAATTTGTCTCCTATCTGATTGGCAGGCAGGGTGTTATTCAGTGTAACTGTATACCAGAGCTGGAAGACAGTTAAGCCAGTCCAGACCACTGCTTGGTTTATAACTGGGAGGATTTCATGTTAAGCTAATCACTGTTATTACAGTTCTAGGCTGCTGGGTTGGCTTGATGATGGTTTAGGTGGGTTTGGATGGTACAGGTAAGAGAGGAATGGATAAGGGTGGGATGCGGGGGAATTGCATGGATCAGGAGAACAGGCAGAGAGACTGAACCACAGAGGGCAAGACTAGAAACAGCAGGGATTGTGTGAGGAAGCGAGGAGGTGTAGCACTACGTTTGGAGCCCTTCCCTGCTCTCAGTGCCAAGGCATTCCACAGTCTACCTCACTTCCCTGCTTCCACGACAGAGTGATAGATCTGCTTTATCTGCAGATGAATTTCCTAACACATAGCAAAGCATGGAGAGTGGGGCAAGGGGATAGGGAAGGACATGTAGGAGAATGCGGAAAGAAAAAAAAAGGGATGCATGGTGATACACGTGGCTTCGCACTGCTGGTAATTTGTCATGCCACACTCCCTTCATTCCTTTTGAATGTAGGCTGGCAAAGGAAAGGTCTGTAGCAGGAGAATATAAAGGCGACTTGCTGCTGCCTTTCCATGTTTTTCATTTCTATCTTTCCATGACTTATTACTAGATGCCCCTTTATATTCACTCATTCATTCAGTCCTATCTCAAAAAAATGTTTGTCTGGGGTAAATACTGCGGAAGGTTTTGATCAGTGGCATAACACAGGCAAAGATAGGATTGGCTGATATTAAAACTGACCTTTCCAACTTGGACCAACAACAGCAACAAACCAAAGCAATTTTGCAAAGATGTGAGGACACAGTCCAGGTGCACAGAATATGTTTTTCTCACAACTGATAGCAGATGTTTCGCTCTTGTTATTTGCATGGATTTGACTGCTGAACTGTTCTGTGCAGTAGGACTTTATTTGGCCAAAGCAGTCAATACAGCATGTGTAATTGCATTATCCTTGGCTATGCACACACTGACATGTGTGCGGAGTGCGCCTGTGCTAGAACTTGACAGGAACACTTCCTCTTGTCTTTGTATGTGTGTTAAGTGAATTAAAAAAGTGGTTGATACATTTTTTTACACATGTCTTTGCCTCAGTTTAGTTAACACCCTTTAGTATCTTAGCCATGCCATTGTATGCAATTGTTTAGAGTCCAAAAGTCTTTTCATGGACGGTCTGATTTCACCTTAAGAATCATGACTAATAATGAATAACAGCCAACAAAATTTAGTTTTTGGTTTACAGTGCATAGTTGGGTGCACAGAGATTTGACTGACAGTACCAGAGACCACTCTCTGCATGCTGTGTCCTCCCAATGGTCAAAACATGAATGGAGCCCAGAGTGTTAGTTTCCTTAATTTAGGCAAACCTTAAAAAGATACTGCAGCAGTCATTCTAGATGTAGAAAGAGACAAAGAGCAACTGCTTTTCCTTTTGGCTTATAAGAATCCAGCAGGTTGTTGCCATTAGCAGCTGGAGACAAAGCTGGTTTCTGTGTAAGTGAATTAAAAGCAAATCTGGGGGTATTTAGGCTGATGGAATAAAATAAACCTATCACTGGGCTGTGATGTAAAACAAGTGAGAGTAGATCAAAAAACTCCAGGAGTGCCACTACTGTATGATGGACTGCATACTGATGACCATGCTGGAACAGTTTGACATGAGTTGACTGTTAAGATTTTAATTCTCTTTGGACATTTTGATACTTTTCTCTTTTATAAATCTTCAATAATAGTTCTGACTGTAACTGTGCAAAGCTAGTCTTCTGTATAAAACGAATACAATTGGCATCTCTAACAACCTAACTATCTTTATTTCAAATTTGGGACTAATATTTAACACTCAGGAATAGAGTGGTGGAGATTTTATGTTAGTTTTGGGGAGTGTTTGTTGTAATCACCATTTTCCTTTCTACAGAGATTCTCCTTCCTGTGCTGATTATATTTAGGCCCAATATTGTTACTTAGTGTTAGCATGGAGTCTAACAAGCCTACTGAGGATTTACCAATTTAATATTTCAAAGAAAACAATATTAGATGACAAACTTGAAAGTGGTGATATACATAAATGAATCTTGATCACTGGGTTCCTAGGGGGAAATCTGTGTGGTGAGGAGGCCATCAAAAGCTACACTATATGCTTTTCCTTCTCACCCCCATCTTTTTGTCAGTTCAAATTTGAAGCTCCAAAAGAAACATGTTGCATGGACTTGGTTTCGACTGTATATTTGGATATTTAACTTTAAAGGACAGAAACGCTAATTAGTTAATTTCATCATTATTCAAACTCTTTGTTCTCCAGTTTATAAGTAATGTTCTGTCAAAAATATATTAAATTAACACTATGTTTTTGAATGCAAATGCAAAAGTGATTAGAAAAGTTCCCACTACAAAACTGTTATAAAGAAATGCTGCCATAACCAGGCAATATTCCATAGATACTTGATTGTTGTATTTTTGTACCTAACATTTACTTTTATCTCGGCCCAGTTATATATCGTATAGTTTTACCATAACTTTTATCTATAATTTAATGTCTAATAACTTAACTGTAGTTCATTATACTGTGATGTTGCTGTTGTTAACAGTGAATGAGGGAATGTGTAATATTCTCACCACATAGTTTATTGTGTATTTTTTATAGATTTGTACTACTTTATTACAGCACAGGCTCCAACTGAGCAAGGATGTATAACAATAAAAAATAATTTGCTTTAATTTTGGTAATGTGATGCCATCCATCCAGCCATCCATATTCTATACCGCTTAGTCCCCGCAGGGGTCACAGGTGTGCTGGAGCCTATCCCAGTTGTCATGGGGCAAGAGGCAGGGTACACCCTGGACAGGTCGCCAGTCTATCGCAGGATGCGATGCCACATGTCCTTGGTGAACATGGAGCATTGCTTATTTTGATTATAGTGATGCTGCTGTGACTTATGTCACCTTAAACAGCCTCTTTAAGTGTAGAATGAGTGTTATAAAGAGGATCCAACAAATAGTTTCTTTAAGTTGCACATGTAAGAAGCACAATTCCCAAAAAGCAACTCCCCCAAAAACATGGAAAATAATTAAAACCTTTTCCAAAGATAAATAAGAGTCAGGTCTCCTCCAAGTCCCGGACTCATCACCCACAGCTGAACACAGGCACTGTTTTATGTACACAAAGTGAAAAAAATACCAGGTCTATTATTAGAGAAGCACATTAAAGTAAGATAAGGAAATTTTGTATTTGTTCAAAATTCCCCAAAGTATCTAAATAATGAATGTAAGATTTGAATGATTAAAATAGAAGATACATCTCTGCAGCTTTTGTAAACTTAATTACAAAGCGAAAACACTGTTGTACATTAATGCAGAGTAAGTGCTGTAAAAACACAGTGTTTGAATCAGTATTTTTATTACATGCGTTCATTTTTACCACTGGTTATTGTTTGTGAATGGTGACCTTCCTGATCACTCTTCCTGTCACAGGGATCAGTGGTTAAATGCTGAGCTGTAAAGAGTAAAATTTACACACACACACACACGCACACACACATACACAGCCAGGCATATTACCAGATGCACGTCCACACAACACAAGGCCAACAATGTTCATGTCAGTTATACATAATGGCATGGAGGTGAAATGCCATAATCCTGCCTTGAATAGCAGCCTAAAATGTATGCTGATCTATACTTCAGAGTCCTTGAGAAAATGTGTGTACGTCAGGGAGAGTGCAAGAGAGAATGTGAGAGAGAGAGGAAGGCAGAGAACAGATAACAGGAGAATAGGTAAGGCAATATGTATTGAGATGAGAGCCCAGTAAAAAACAGTGTAAGTGTGTGTGTGTGTGTGTGAATGTGCACAGTGCACAGAGGGATGCAGTATATTGGATAAAAACTCTTTGAAAGGGAAACGCACTCCAACAGTGTTAATCTGCTCTGTATCTGTATTCTACTGTCATGCTCTTCGCTCTCATCCTCTCCTCTCATTACCTCTGTTAATCTGCCTCTACTCAGCCCTTCCCACACTCCCCTCTCCTTTTTTCTCTTCCAGACACTTTTATTTCCATTTCACACACACTGATTTTTTATCTCGTTTTATCGCTTTTCATCATATTTTGGGGAGACATTTGTTTGTCTAAGCTTTGGTCAGGAAGAAATGAATTCCACGATGGGAGTACTTGTCTTCACTGTCTGCTGTTAGACTTTTGTATCTGCAGGATTCATCAAGGGTGTCTGTGTTTAGATGATTTCTACACAAAACTGTCTAAATCTAGAAACATTTTTAGTCTTAACTTCATTATTCTCCCAAAGTTCACATTTCCAGTCATAATAAAGGTTTACGTTAACATTACTGATGTAAATTAACTGTGTCAGAAGTAGAAGTAGATTTTGTTTCTACTTCTTATTTTTAATCTACGTTCTAAATGTCAAACTATAATTTGCATTTGTTTTGTGTAAAACAGTATAAACTATATTGAGCTATTGTGCACATTTTTCCAACTGTTATGAGGATAACATCTTTTTGGACAAGCCTTTGGGTTGGAATTTCCTGTAATGGCATTGTTTGACTAACAACTAAGTGTCAGAGCTGTTTGGAAACACCCTAAACTTTATGGTTCACTTGAGTAGACTTATTACGTAGTATCCCAAAGGTACTGCCTGGTGGCAACTGTACTTTTAAGACAGATCCCCTTTCATTTGTAACACTTCAAAACTGAAGGCTTCAAAAAATCCTATTAAATGAGCCAAATTAACTTCCATTTGCCACTGAGTACCACTGATAATTATAGCCATGATTAGGATGACTGAGAATCTCCACACATATTAGTACAAATAATTTTACCCCATTTTACAACAAGCAAACATAACATTGTTCATCACCTGTCCCTTTGCAACATTTGGAAGCACCCATCGTGCTGCTATGTTTTCACTGCACTATAATAAGCTAGGATTAGCTCTGATTGCCACTAGACTGAACACCGCTCACTGGAGAACAGTTACATAGATGCCAAGTGTCACTACAGAAAATAAACTAAACACTAAATATATATTTGTTGGAGGAAATAGCCAGTTCCGGACTCGTGGTTTTGCTTGTGCCAAACTTTCTTTTGTATTTTAAATGAGGCCTTTAAAAACGAGCATGTGAACAAGTGTCCTCTGAGCTAAAGTGGTGTTATTGGTGTAAGAGATAGTCAAAAACATTAGTGTTAGCAAGTGGGTGTACTACTTCGAGCTGTCCTCATGTAGCACTCTGCCATTTATAGCATATGTTTTTGGGCCTAACTAAACAGGATATGCCATATCTGATTTCTCTCATAGCTCAGCCTACACAGGACATTATGAAAAGAAGCTTTTATCACCACATTGCTATGAAGTTAGCAGGACACACATAGCCAGCTTTGTCTGAATGTACCCATGAGCTGCTCCTCTCTTGCAACGTCTCCTCTAAATGTCTCTCTGTCCTCAGAGAGGCCAACGTTTCTACATCCATCTGTGGACACGCTGCCTCAGCACAGACACACAAACACACACATCCATCTTTAAACATGCTGCGTCAGCACAGAGACATGACACAACAACATCAGAGCCAAAATACATACAAGGGCATTTAGGAATAGCCTCTCACCACATGCAGTCAGCTCCTTTCCATCTTTCGGTGCCATTCATTCTTCTACTTTATGCGTTTAACTCAAACTCACTGAGCGTGAATTAGAAAATGAGTTTAGTGTTGGATTTGTGTATCTCTGCATGTGTTTTCAGAAGACGTTGGAGGGCCTCAGACGTTCAGGCAGTCTGGAGGTAATATCAGCATCTCTCCGTGCTGAGTCGTGATGTCCCATCGCTATTGCTGCTACTGCTGCTGGTGCTGTTGTGAACAGAATATCTAATCATCTACGGCTTGATCCATACTTGTTAGTCTGTTTCACCCCCTTCCCCATCTCACCAAACTCACTCAGCGTCTCCAGTCATACCTATCACCTACCCTCCTTCTCCCTTTCTTTCTCCCTTCTTCTTTCTGATGGTCCATCTTCTTTTAAAACATACCATTTGTAAATCTTTGAGAGTGATGCAGTAAAACTTTCATTTAAATTGGATGAGTAAGGTGTGCAGGGTGGGGACAGGAGTAGTTGGATAGTGCAAGCAACGGCACATTAATTCGCTCCAGGACAGCAAGTCGTGAGCCAACGTGCTCTCTTGTGTTTGTCGTTTGGCATCGCCATAACTCTGCCTACACATGTCTTGCCTTTTCTCCATCTCCTTGTCCCTCAATCTGTCACTGACCCTCTGCTCTTCATCTGATCTCAGGAGTCCAGACGCAGTATGCACTCACACTTCTGAAGCATAATCTTTCACTTTCAACCCCAAACACATAAACACATCAACTCAAGTACAGTGACAAACAAACCCTTACTCTCTACTGCAGTCACCCCCACACATAGTGACACACATACACACACAGATCTCAGGAAAGAGTCCTGTGAATCATGAGCATTCACCTCAGGTAGGTAATCATGTCAGAGTGGCTTTAGTGTCTGGTATTGCAGGCAGCAACAAGCACTAGGTTGGAGGCTCGGCAAGACTCTCACTGCCGTGTTACTCGACATTTTGAAATGATTGTGTGTAATATTCATGTGTTGTTATGGAAATAATTTATGCTAACTTTCAAATCATGACATGACATTATGGAATAGAGAAATTAGCATGGGACAGGAGAAGATTCGAATGACCAACATGGAAACAGAGGGCAGTGTGCTATTATTATGGATTAAACATACAGTACTGTGAGGGCCGACATGGTAGTACAATGGTTTGTAAAACTGATAATCTGAGACATTGAGACAACTGGTGTCCCAGTTTCTTTCAACACTCCAAAGTTCAGGCTAATCCAAAGTAAAGAATAGGTGTATGTGGATGGTTGTCAGTATGTGTCAATGCTGGAAGAGACTGGTCTGCTGATACCTACTGTACCTCTCAGGGAGAGATGCAGAAGAAGAGCGAGAACAGATAGACAGCCGTATGAACCTGTCTCCTAACATAAAAGTGATGTCTCTGCAGGATATATTGAAGTTACCTTTTAGATTTTTTGTTCACTACTTTTATGAATAAATACAAAACTCCCACTGGCCTCAGCTAGACTTTTTTAACAACACTAACTATGGCAAATATGGTAAATATACATGCAAAACAACAAGCATGTTAGCTTTCTCACTGTGTGCATATTAGCAGCTTGGCAGGCATTAACCTTTAGCTCAAGGCATCGCTGTGAGTACAGCCCAGCAGAGCCCTGGTGCGGCTTCTTGTTCGTACCTGCTGCTATATTTAAGGATTAAATATTGTGGTCATTACTGAGAAATTATTTAATGTTAATTGAATGAGCCACAGCATGTTAGCTTCATTTCCCATGCAACCAAAACTTGTAGCAATCCAAATACATATTTGACCTTATATGTTAGCCAAAGAGCTTTTTGTTGCCTTAGCTGAGCATAGCCATGTGCAGGACTCCGGCATCAGCTTGCTGGATGTTCACCAGCTATAAAATGTGCTGAGACAGTGTAGTTGTGAGAAATGTGTAAATCTGATTTCTAAGACTTGCTCTACCAAGACTAATAAAATTTATGCTTACAGATGTTCTGCAAGAGTTCAGCAAGTCCAGTTTGTTGTATGCAACTAATGCGACTAATACATTGTAATATATATACGGCCGCTACATATAGTAAATTATAGGCAGAATTTTATTTTAGATTAGTAATTTTCTTAAGTGTTTCTGCCAAACAACCTCGCTTCCTCAGGCAGTGCAGTAAACAAGGCTCAACTGAATTTGATTCTGTCTCTGCGTCTGTCATCAGCGTGTTTGTTGTTTTATTTTTCCCCCACAGTCATAAACATGCATTCATGAATTTACTCATTGCCCTCATCACTCACTCCTTTAATTAGAAAATAATCAGAGCTGGATGAGAGGTTCATTAAATCTCATCCTTGAGAGCCATCAGCCGCAAACACAGGAGTGGGATATTTATCACGCTTATGAAAAGAACTCAGATACCTCCTCTTGCTTTGTTTTCTCCGCTGAGAGATGCAACATTGGTTGGGAGGACAGAAGCAACAGGCTTAGAGGAATGAACAAGAGATGAAGCCGAAGAAAAGAGAAGGGTTTTAATGGAAAGGAGAAGAGTGGGAGGAAGGTGCAGAAAGGAAGGGAGGAGAAGAAAAAGAGAGCGATCATTAGAGAAGTGCTAATTAACAGAAACCACACTGTTTAGCGTTGCTTTGTCTCCATACAATATTGATTCTTCATGACTATTATGGAGTGTTTTTTTAGCTGCTTTCAGAGTGGGTTTTCTCTTTCCCACTTTCTTTCTACAAAACTTAATACATCAAATCTGAATTGTTGCCTTACAGCAACCAGTAAAATCAGCTTTTTTTGTTTTGTTTTTTCACCCCGAAGTCATGTTCGTCTGCAGTAAAATCAAAAAATAGCTGTGAAATGACCCAAGAAGCTAATTTTGTTGTGCGGAAATGCCTGCATCAGTAATTGCATCATCATGACATTAAATATGAGGCAAAGAATGCTTTCCCTGCAGAGACAGACAGACAGGAGGGTGGTGTCAGCGAGCACATTATACCCACAGAGGAAAAGAGACTGTGCAACAATGAAGTGGAGTGAAAAGAGAGTGAAAGAGTGATGGATGGGTGCGTCGACATCAAATGGTGTAACATGGGCAGCGATGGACAGTTGGAGAGGGAGGGACAGCAGCTAGATGGTGTATGGATAGAGAGGAAGTAATAACAGAGGAAGAAGGCGTAGAAGTGAATGGGTGTCGTGTCAGTCAGTTTGGCACGCGCATCATTGAAGAATGTTTGTAATATCCCTTTATTGTTATAGTGCATGTAGCAGGGCTTGCTGTTGGACATTGTGATTCTTCAAAAGGCTTTAACTGGATTACAGCGATATCAGGCTCAGCCATCAGAGAGCGATACAGCAGCTGTGTTGTTGTCTGTCACCGTGCCGTCTCTCACTGCAGCTTCCCTGCTGATATTTGAAGTCTAGACTGGTCCACATGTCACAAATATGTGATGGGAATGACACAGAGATTACAGTCAGATCCTCAGTGTTCACGCAAAACAAATAATTCAAGGTTTAGAGCGACTTCAGTTTCATTTTTATTCTCGATTTGTTTGCATTTTCCCTAATCCTCACGTCTTTTTAATTTGATTCTTCATTTTGTGACAGACAACACGAATGAGAGTATTGTAAGGTTTGGTTAAGGTGATCACCCTGCCCACTGCTCCCCCTGCTCTTTGCTGAAGTGGTACAAGCCGACTTTGATCAATGTGGATCGATGTGGATGAGTGTGCAGCCGGAAGGCGCTACGTGGAGAAGGAGGGGTCGATGGCCCTCTGCTCTGTCACGCAGTGTGTGTGTGGGTGTGTATGTGTGTATGTGTGTGGGAGGAAATTAAGACACACTGTGTCATGCTTTTCTACATGATCTATCACGGTAACAAAATATATGCTCAAGCTAGAAATGACTCTGTCTCAGTCTTTGTGTCTAGTCTTTCTTTCTCTCTTTTCTTTCTCTGTTTTGTGCACTTTTGCTCTCTTGTGTTTCTTTATGGGAACGTGCCTGCTGAATAGTCATCTGCAGAGGTGACGCCAAGGTCCTTAGGGGGGATAATATATTTTGATTGTTTATGACAAATGTTTCTTTTGTGACTAGTCTTGGATGGCGAATGCGTAACTTCAGCATAAAAACATCCATTAATTAAAGGATCTTACATCGAATCCTGAAATATAAATCAGTTTCATGTTTCTTTTCTATTGTTTCTTTCTTTTTTCACTGTCAGAACGCATCACGAATACTGAAGGCTTCCGTGTGAGGATTTTCCACCTCTGTAGTTCTTGATGCTGACATGCTGTTGCTCTGTATTACTGTTATTCTCTTTCCTTTTTGCTTTGATTGTTATTCACTTATGAATGGCTTAAGGATCTCTCTGCATCATTATGTGTGGTTGTGTGCTTGAGGTGGGTATCATCACTGTGGAGTATGGAGTAATGAATGCTAATCCTCTCTTATCTGCTCTAACCTCGAAGCAATGACACCGGCTGCTGATGCCATTACAGTGACACCCTTCGTCGGAGGAGAATAGGATGCACGTATGTGTGGAGACACGTGCGCATGTAAAGAGAGATGTCTCTATTCGCCCCTGACAAGTTGCTCTCAGTTTTTCTCCTTGTGTTAGATGGAAGCTTCAGGGTGTGGTCTTGTGATTATGTGCCACGTCCCACATGACTCATCAGAAGTAAGAAGAGGATAGAACATTCCAGCACTATGACTGTACTGTATTCCATCCCGACTACTTTCTTCTGGAGTGCAAAGAAAAAAAAAAGGAATTTAATACGAATCTGTCCTCAGATCGTTATACATCGATGGCACATTTTTGTGCACTCATGTGACTCTTTCTAGGTTTGTTGTTTGTGTCCACTCATGCAGTTTTCACTATCTGAGGACAGCATCGCTCCTGTTGCCAGCAGCTTCTTTTGTTTTCACTTTGGAGCCACTTTGTGTAGCTGCTAAAGATCACAGCACAAACTAAAGGCAGCTGCCAGTTTTGTCACCAAGCGTCTTTTACTCAACAAAAGGGACAACTTAATCTTCTCTTCTCGCTCAATAGAGATATAAGCAGATATTACAAAAAAAAGAAAAAACAAAGATTGTCTTTGCTCAGCTCCTTATGAACAAAGCAGTGACAACAGCTGTGAAGAAATCTAAAGAGAGTTTTAAAATAGTGAATGATCAAGATATGAAAAATGTCATTAAAGGAAAAGGTTTAAATGTTTAAAAAAAAGAGAGTGAAGCCAATATATCCGCAGAATGAGCGTTACAAAGATGGGCAGAAAATAATTAGGCCTAAAAGCTGTTGAATCCTGTGTGCCTGTTCACCAGTCTTCTATTAAGGCTGTTTTAATGGGTCTGCTCTTTGCCTGCCTCTTTGGCACAGTGAATGGGAGATAAAACTGAATTAGACTGAACTTTAGAGATTGTGAATAGAGAACGCTTGAGTGAAGGAGAGAAGAAGACAGAAAGAAAAAGATGAACAGATAGAGGATGGAAGAAGAGGGTTAATTGAAAGAGAAATAGAGAAGAAGGGCCAGATCTCAGGGGCTGTGGGATGGCCTCTCTCCCCTCTCTCTACATCACTAGCTGTTCATGTGTGTGTGTGTGTGCGTGTGTGTGTGTGTGTGTGTGTGTGTACACGTGCATGCGTGCGGGTGAACGTGTGTTTGTCTGTCTGAAGGGAGATAGTGTTGTAGGCCTAATGAGAACAAAGCTAATTAGAGACTTTGCCTTGCACATTTCTACAATGACGTTCCCTCAGGAGCCAGGACAACACTTGCCACCTATCCAGCACCCTCCAGAGAGAGAGAGAGAGAGAGAGAGAGAGAGAGAGAGAGACTGTGGAGACGTTTTCATCCACCATTTCAAGCAGATTTTACAAGCAGGCGGAAAATGAAAAAGTCTGAGCTATATGTCTGAAGCCAGGTCAGTAAAAGAGCATAGTGAGCAAAGATGAAAAGGAAGCTCTGCTGGAGACACGGTGACTTTGACATTATATTTAATCCCTTTCTTCCCTTTTACCACCAACGTTATTCCTCAAATGCCAATGGTGGGTTCTCTGGCCACGCAATAGATCAGCAAAACATACTATGAGTATATAATATAAATCGGAGCCTGATTTGTCCAGCTCGAATCAAGGCTTGTTATCACATGATATATTCGCACACATTGTACGGCCCAGTTCCAATGTGTGCCAAAGGCTCAGGGATGTCCTGCTGTGAAACTGGCAACTGCACAGGCCTTCTCTCTACAGCAGCGCAACTCTGAACAATGTCTGGACTTTAATCTCCCAACATGGAGTTAAATGCAATATAATGCTATAATGCAAGGTGACTACATTGAGAGTTTAGTGACCAATGAGTCACCTAAGGATATACCTACGCAGTTTCTAGAGAATGTGTGTAATTAGTCACATCTGTTTTGATGAAGTAATGGTACACAGTAATGATAGCACCTGTACTACAGTGTGTCTGGTCTGTGGCTCCTCCACATGCCTGCTTTACACCACATTTTTTAGAAAATGTGTAAAATATTACTTATTGCAGCTCTGAGAATTTATTTTCACCAAGTGGTAAATACTCGGTCCAATCTGTCAAATTCCAAATATCCAGCTCTGACTTTTTTTGAATATTTTTGCCAACTTGGCTTCTCGGAATTAATGCGACAAAACACACTCATCTACATTTTGATAATCTCTCGAAAGAAATCAAAAAAGATTATGTTCTCATGGTTAATTCTATATTTTTGTTCTGGTTTGTTGTACAAAACAAGCAATTTTACAATTTCTTCTTGGACTCCAGGAAACTGTGCTGGACACTACACGTGAGAAATGAATGTCTATAGTTATGAACAGTTAAATGTTATTCTGACATGGACTGCTTGAGCCAGACATTTCAGACATGTATAACGCTGGACTGCAAAAAAGAAAGAACTCAACTAGACAGTGGGAGTCATTAGCCACAGCAGCTAATGATTTTGCCCTATGATTAGCTTTCTGTGCTAACGATTTTGTACCTGCACCCACCCAAAACATGCTAACATACTGCCAGACTAAGTGGTACTTTTGGGGGCTCTAATTGGTGTTGTGGCTAATTGAGCTCTGTGGCTAAAAGCTTTCTGTGGACTCTGCGTCATCAGTGACGTACAGGAGCTTCACTTTCTGGAGCTGCATTTTTCTGTGAACTCATCAGCAGTCGTTGTTTCTGCTAGCTGTGTGTTGTGTCACCTCAATCCATCATTGCCTGTGATTTGTCTGTCCACATATCTATCTTTGTCGATGTCTCAAAGGCTTTTCCCTCTGCCCAGTGAAATGAGATTTTAAGGTCATTAACTGATCCAGGCTAGTATGCTAATGCACCAGGGGTTTTCCAGATTTGATGAATGATTGGGAAAAGATTATGAGACTTATACACACATCTAGTAAGAGAGGAGGTGAAGATTAAGAACACATGAGGTTTTTCTTTGTTTCAAAGGAATTTCATGTTTATCATGAGGATTAGTTCCTACTATGCAGGCATAAGAGGCCAGCAGTTTGCAGCTGGAGTGTATTGCTTAATAAATGTGCTGTTTTTATGTGTGTGTGTGTGTGTGTGTGTGGGTGGGTGGGTGTGTGTGTGGGTGTGTTATTGCCCAGTCTGGCAGTACTCTAAGTCCTCAGACAGGCCGTTCTTTGTGCTGTGTCTGATGTCATAATTTGTCTGATGCATGCTTGCCAAAAGAAACCTTTGGTTAAGAAAGTACATGTCCGTGTGAGGACACACTTGTGTATTCTTATCACGGCGCTCGCCCAGACGGCACTTGCTTGATTGATGGTTGTCTTTCAGGGCAGGAGGGAGAGGCGGTGCCATTGGGAGAGAATTAATAATGCACAGAGGTTTGGGACGGTGGCTGTTCAGACTTGAGCTCTACAGTTATCACACTGGTCACGGTGCGCACTGAGCAGCAGCAACAGCAGCCGCCGTCTGAGGGGAGCTCAGACACAACGAGGACAGAGAGAGAGAATGCGGAAAAGATCAGAGTCTGTTGGATTGTGTGTAGTGAAGTTTAAATGACTCATTCTGGATGGGCAGATTAAAAAATCATTTAAAATCAAGAGGTGATTACAGGAGTAACATAGGGAATGGTCTGGTGGAAAGCAATGTGCCATTCAACCCTTTGGAGGATGTAGATATCTGCCAGCAAAGACAATGTGAAATCACTTGCAGACTACTTTGATTAATATTAATAGGAAAAGCACACTCTGCATCTGTCTTTCTCTTTTTCTCTCCCTGTGTCTGTCTTTGTACCTCTCTCTTGACTGTGTACCACCCTCTTCTTCTGTTCTTGTTTTTGTCTCTGTTGCTGGTCTGTGAGAGGAATTCTGCCACAGGTTTTATTCTCTGGGATACCACACACCCTTCAGAGAGCTGCCAAAGTACCACAGACAACAAATACGACTGACGCTGTAAAGTTTTGATCATACAGTCCCACAGCACACACACACACACACACACACACACACACACATATACACACACAAACACACACACACACATATACACACACAAACACACACTGTGTAGGTAAGACCCCTTGACCTTTTTTGGCACATACATGGTTAGAATGATTTCTTTATCTTTATGAGTATTACCATACGTCCCTGTGGAATATCTCTGTGGCTATTTGTGGTTAATAGTGCCTATTCAGTATTTTAGCTTCTTTAGCAAGGTGCTAGTTAACAATCATATAAAATGTATCAACATTTCAAAATTATTTTAAAACAGAATATAGTAAAAAGAATATAATAATCTCTTTCTTGTAGGGCATCATTTACTGTGCATTTGCAGATCCCTCTAATCCCTCTTATCCTTTTTGCCACACACTGTTCTGCCTATGGTGCACTACAGCACCGTTGCGCAAAGTGAAAGTACAGTTTAGCCTGACTGGCAGAGTAATCGAGTGAAACCTGCAGCTGCTGTAGCAGACAGATGCTTATTTACACATAGCACATAAATACATTTACATTTAATTTGTGTCTCATTTTTTTTGGTTTCCATCACATACTCCTCTGTAGCTGTCAATCATCAGCCCCACTGTTGTCTAATTTAGGTCGAGCGGGTATTGGATGCAAGGTTTAAGGGAATGGTGAGACTACACCACAGCACATAAAGGGCTAAAAGGCACAGAACAGGACAATTTGGTTTGACAGAGTGACTCCATTCAGGTTTTACATGGTCATGTCATGTCTGTGTCCAGAAGATGGGAAACATCCAGTGCCCACTTTCCTTACTCATTGTTGCTTTTTCAAATGGCTTTTCTCACAGAGGATTTTGTGTGATGTTTTAAAATGTTGTTGCAGAGGTTAAAACCAGCCACATGTGTCACACCTGGAACAGCAGTGACAGTGCTGCATTGGTAATTGAACTAAGTCATAGTTAGGTTATGGTATGTCAGTGTTTGCTTGTATGTGAACCTGTATGTGTACTGTACATAGGCACCGATAATGTTGCTGTATTTTTTAGTGTGAGTGTGTGTATAGGAGCTAAACTATGTATGAAAGATGTCCAGTGAGGTAATGAGGCCACGGTGAGCACAATGCTCCACTGCCTTGCAAGTACATGAACACACGCAGCGTGCTTTATAGTGGAACTGTGACAAGTGGTTCTCTATTAATTTCATGCCAATTTAAAGCAAATGAAACTGTGCTTTGACCCAGCCAAAATCTGGCAAAAGCAAATTGGTTCAAGTTGCAGAACTTATATTTGGTAATGAGACAACTGTGTGAGGATGTTTTCTAAAAATCAACATGTTAAAAGAAGTTTTGTGGCTTTGATAAAGAAACAGTATTATTTGTTGGGTGCACAGGCTTTCTAGGAGAACAGACTACAGCATGAAATTTAGGATGGAAGGGAGACAAATACACAGAATAGACAAGGAGGAAGACAGAACGATCAAGAGAGGGTGAGAGACAGATGCAGGTAGTCTGTTAGCATATTAGCGTCTCAGCAGAGGCCAGGCAGACAGGTAAAAGCAGAGCAGAGTCGAGTTGACTGGAGCCTGGTAGTCACACGCTCTAGCCAGAGGGAACGCTGCTTTGGATCAGATAGGTTCACCATTAACCTGTGCTGACACTGTTTTGACAGTGGGGGAAATAACAGAGAAAAGAGGCAGGAGGAGGCAAAGATCAGCAGGGACTTCAGGCTAATGCAGGAACAGACAACACAGCAACAGATGATGGGCCCATTGGTAAAAAACACAGGAATATGTCAAGATGCTGACCTTTCTGAATGCAGCTGATAAAATTATCATTACTGCAAGAACAATAATGCATAGCTAACCTTTATGATATTGACACATTGTGTTTATAACAGTTTCTGCCTCCAAAAACAAAATAATCTGTACTACTTATTGCACAAGCTCACGATATGCATCTATATTATAACTGACTAACTCTTTGAGCAGCCAGATAATCACACTGAAGCTACCGACCTTGCCCTTTGTTAAAAATCATCACCAAAACCACAATCCACAACAAGCATTTTGTGTTTTTTAGTTTCTTTAATTTCACCTGATCTTGGCACTAAGTAGATTTCAGGGGGAAGAAATAATTTATTTTAATCAGTCTGTTGGCTCTTTTGCAGAACCTGTGTTTTGTTCTCTATGACAAAAGCACAATGGTTTCTTAACTTTGTTGATCATTGTGGTTTCATAAGAGATGGTGGAAGGCATTTCACAATGTGGAAACCTGTTTTGCAAAAATATCTCTGCAATGTAATACTTTACAGATCATATTTTGAGTGACATTGCAGAATCATGGAGTGTAATAGATAAAAGCAAAAATGAATATTTATTTTCTGTCAAGCTGTGAAGTGTAGCCCACAAATACTCTCGTTATACGTTCTTTAAGGGCCACTATAAAACTATATATTGGCCAAACAATAATATTACATAGTTAAAAAAACTGCTGTACTTACTGTATCTTACTACATGACATGCTGTCCGGAAAGTCTGTGCTTCAAGGCTATAATTGTAGTTATTAGGTGCGGTGACATCTCAGTAGGGTTTTGTGAAAATTCCAGGTTCATTTCAGTTCAATGATGATGCTTCCTCTCTACGCCCTGACCACAGAAATGATGACAAACTGTTTACCACTTTATTGTTTGTTTTTCATTACTTTTGTATATTATATAGAGATATAGAGAAAATAGAACTAATTAGAACATCCACTAAAGTTGAGCTTTTATACCTAAAAAGGTTCCTTCTGTTACAGTAAATAGCGTCCATGTAGTCTAAAACCACAACTGGGGGCCACAAGCCATTCACACTGTAGAAATGTGTGGCACACCAACGTGTGAGTCAGCTGTTATCATCCCTGCTCCAACCTGCAGAGGCAGTGCTGAGTATGACCTTTGCACCCCAAGGTCCCGCTTGGCTTAAATAAATTAACAGAATTATGATTTAGGACATGACCAACAGCGGGCCTCTGAGATGTCCCCCATTGTCTCACCAGTCTACTGTTGCTAAGTGTGTCATGATGGAAAGGTCCACTGTTGGACAGGTACACAAACACACATTCACACACACACACTCACACACACACACACATACACACACAGCTGGAGCTGACGTGCTTGAGTCTAGTCCCCCAGAGGGAATGTGCCCTAAAAATCAAAAGACATTAACCAATTAGCACTGATCAATAGTCACAGCCACACAGGGATGAGCCAGACTAGTAGCATTGCTAATGTGTGCCCCTAGGCCAATCGGCAAGCTGGGAATATTATTCCTCTCAGCTCTCAGCCAATGAAAATGCTGAAAGAACTCTTGGCATTCTGCTGCTCTCCAATGCAAAGTAGCTTTCCTGCTGTAGCTAGGCAGAACAGGCTGCACAAGAAAATAACAGGGAAAGATGGAGAGATAGAGCAACACAACGAGCTGAAAGGAAGAGAAAGAAGAGAGGTGGAAGGAATATAAGTGTGTGGGGGGATGCGAGGTGTATGTGTTAGGTTGTGAAAGCAGGTGTTATAGTGGGCTGCAGGTAATCTCACTGAGAGATAAGCAGTAGCATGACAGTCAACCTTTAAGTCCCCATGGGAGGTGGTACTCTGGAGTTGTTGCAGTGTTGGTCTGCTGATTCCCTGGAAATAGAATTATATAAAGGAGTAATAGGAAGAAAGAGATAAAAGATGCATTTTTATGGGGGAATATTAGAGCGAAAGAAGACAAAAGCGTGACACCAACAGTGGCAAAGAGAGAAAGAAAGTACTACCTCTGTTTTGAACATTCTGCACACATACATGTTCACATACCAGATCACAGGAGCACCTCTGCGCCTGCACTGCTCTGTATCCATGATGAGGAGAGCAAATATAAGCAGGGGCTGAGGATGTATGGGGGATTGAGCAAAGGGAAGGGAATAAAGGAGAAAGGGGGAGTAAAAGATAGGAGGAGATATCTAAGATATTACCCTTATCCAGGGGAGTGTTCAGTGGAGCAGGCATTATGAGAATTACATTCCCTCCTTCTCCCTCTGGGCTCCGGGCTGTTGGATGAAAATAATCACCTACAGCACCGTGCACCCAGGCACACATCACGCTGTCTATGGACACCAGCAGAATATTAGATGGAGTGCCAGGATGTGTGTATGTTTACTGTCAGAGAAGTGACTCCAATCATGCATCGATCCTGCATCAGTCCTCCAGTCGGTTCTTTTCTGAAATGATGTAAAATATTGACGCATAACTCATTTGTCTCTATTGGCGAAGATCAATAGTGATTCACCAGGCTTTGTAAAACATGTGGCATCGAGTGGGACAGCTTTGAAGGTGGCAGGACAGATGTGAGCGTGGGGCTTCGCTAAATGAAATTCACAAAACAAGCCTCTCTGGGCTTAAATTAAAGAGTAACAATGAAGAAGATTTTTTTTATATCTTTGTCTCTACCCTTTCTCTTTTAATTCTCTATCTTTATTTTTACTTAACAGCTAGAACACTAACACAAAGACAATTTTTCCTTTCTGCTTGTATACAACAAAAATGTTTTAGGCTTTAGGAAATAATAGCTGTTTTTACGTTGCTGTTTTACTGTCAAAATAATCAATCAAGAAAAAATGAACATAAATAATCGTTAGTTGCAGCCATATTACACCTATAATTTATATATATTATATATGTAAAGTATTCATATCGTCATCTAACACAGTGCATCATTCTAAGTGTCTTTTGTGTCTCTAGCAGAAGCACATTTACAGCTTATGGTCTTGACTTTCAAGCTAAGATTCTCTTGATGGGACATTGAGAAAAGAAGGTAACAAGAGCACAAGAGAAAACAGAACTGATCGGTCTTCTTTACGACAAACCCAGTGGCAGGCCCAGATGTCAGGGATGTTAGGTCAGAGCACGCTAAATGGGAGGGCAGAAACTTGAGTCAAGGCTCATTACTTCTCTACATTAGGCTACAGTTAAAGGAAGCACTTTTCTAATTCAGCTCGTATCATGTCTCTGTCCTCCTTGTCCCACCCCTTCCCCATGTCCTCCTACTTCCTCCTCCTCTCTCACCACCAGGGTCGCTGTTCCAGGGAGAACTGTAAGTACCTGCATCCTCCTCCTCACCTAAAGACCCAGCTGGAGATCAACGGGAGGAACAATCTCATCCAGCAGAAAAACATGGCCATGCTAGCTCAGCAGATGCAGCTCGCCAATGCCATGATGCCCGGCACACAGCTACAGCCAGTGGTGAGAGGACACAAATGCATACACAAATACTTAGTGTGAAAAATGAACAGCTGATTATGCACAGTTTTACATTCAAAACACAAAAATCTTAATACCTGGAGTGCGGGGCCTTTTCGAGTTAGCTTGATTAGTTTGTTGATTTGATGGTTCTCTGAAGATGAAAATTTATCTCCAGCTTCCCCAGTGGACTTATTTAGAGCTGCTGCCACATTCCGCATATGAGCGATTACTTTTTCTACCTCATTTGTGATTAAACTCATAGCCACAGGTAAGACGATAAAAGAAACCAATGAAATCAAATTGATCAACTGAGGGTTTATATGCAGCAGACATAATATGGCAAAGAATACTGGGCGCAATTTAATTTTCACAATAAAAATATAGAATTTTAATTGAAAAAATGTAATAAAACATAGGAGTTTCAGCTCATATCACATTGTGTAAACGAGATTAAATCAGCCAAAAAAAATTTGTCTTCAACCAAACCAGAAAAGCTTCATGCAGTTGGGCATTTTGATGACATTTTCTTCATGTAAAATAAGACTGATTCCTGAGCTCTTAAACTCTAAGCTTAAAAAAGCTTGATGGCAATTCGTTATGCAGTTTAATCTCTAGTTGAACAGTAATCTGCTTTATGAGAGAATTTGGCAGGATTTCATTTCTCTGATAATGTCTAAGGTAAGAAGATTCCTCAGCTTTTAATGAACTAGAAACATGATGTCTGTAGCAACGGAGTCATTCCAGCCAATAATAAGTGCAACGGGCAGATCCCAGGTTTGCTGATGGTTAAAAAGTTGTAGCTATTTCCACTTTTTCAAATTAACTTTAGGGAAGAGTGATAAGTAAGTGTGTTTGAGGAACCAGTTTGGTTGGATGGAAACGACCAAAATTACTGAGTCAAGTTGATTCTGAAGATTTATTCTGATCAGGGAAAACAGCAGTTTCACAAACACAGTCTTAATCTGCAGTGCACTTTCTAGATGAGCTTCTTTCGTACTGGATGGAGTTTGCTCACTGAGCAATACAGCAAATCTCATACTCGGGTGTAAAACAGTAATTCCCTAGTACTGTCGTGAGAGTTGTATTTCATGTAGTGTTATGTTATTATCATGCAATCATTAGCACATCCATATACCCACATGCACGTGCAGTAAATTACACGAGAAATTGCTTTGTGACTGTGCTGTATTCTGTGTGGCTCTTCAAGGTGATAGCCAGAGCCCCAGTCAACCAATTCAAATGAATCCTTCCCTGTCTGGTCCACGAGACCTTACCCAGTCAATGAGAACTGTCACTCAGACTTGAAGTAATTCCTCTGTCTTCCCCTCTGTCACTTTATGTTTAACTAAGAGCTAAAGGAGTGAGTTTGCTTCACAATATTCAAAAGAGTGTCCAGTGGTTGGCATGTTCACACTTAGCCAGTGTCTTATCACCCTCATCTGGCTGAGTTGAGAGGCCCATTGAGAGAGAACAGAGGAATCCATGAAAGGGTTTAAAGAAGCAATAGATCTCCCAGGCACTGCAAAATCTTCCCTTTCTGGTTATGTCATGGAGAGAGAGAAAGTAAAGCGAGGAGCAGAGGAAGGCTGACAGAGAAGGACACAGCAGAAGAAGAGAGACGGGACCAGATCAAGGCAGGAAGAGATAAATGGACAGAGTCGAGACAGGAAGGTAAAGTGAAAGAGATAGGGCGACAGCAGTGAGGGGGGATAGCTTTAGACCCGCACTACAAAGAACAGCTAAGAAAACTGAGCAAAGTTTCGTTCAAAGGGTAAAACCGGGCACTCGTCTTTCTAGGAATCAGGCTTTCTTCTCCCATCCCTGTAGTTTCCTACATTTTATCTGCTTTTTTTGTTTATAGCTGTTCCTCCCCTGTGTGTGTAGGAGAGTGCTTTCATTTCACGCATGGAACTGTGCAGAGGGTGAAGTAATTAGTGTCCATTACAGCTGACTGTGAGCGATGGTGCTTGTGATGCTTTTTATCACAGAGTCAGCGGACAGCCCACGTTACAATTATATCTATCTACAGCTCTGTGTCACTCACTCACTCACTCACTCACTCGCTCACTTATCCATGTTACAAAAACAAAATTCTGTGTACTTGTTTAGTCCAGACATTGTATAAAAATAAGAGAAATAAAAACCATTAAAGCCACAAGGGAAGGGCGTTGCAGTGGTGTCTTACTCCCGTAATTAGACACATCTCCATGTCTGAGTGGGGAGTAAACAGGGGGTTAGTGTTGTGTTGATGAGTGCACCATAATAAATAAAGCAGACAGTGTTCTCAGTGTAGTTTATGCAATCCACTAATCTTCATAACAGTTTATTTTGGGGGATATAAAATAGCTTTTTTAAAGGTTTTCATTCACGTTAACATGAAAACTAATGTTAAATATACTTTTATGTAATAGTGACAGATGTTAAAGCAATAAAACACTGTCAACACAAGAGTAAAGTGGCTTTAGCAACACGCTGCTAAAGCTTCTCTTGTCCTTTCAGTAAAAACACCTCAGTGTCAGTTTTGAAGTTTTTTAACATCTTATCCAATTTTGTTTGTTTCACAAATATATTCATAATTTTCACAAATATTACTACTTTTTATGTTTAATTTGTCTCATTGTTTACCTTTGTACTCTGCTACAGAGATTTTAGAAACATTTTAACATTCTTAAATTAATCATAGTAAAAGCACATTTTGCAACAATTTAGAAGAAACCGGGTTGATCTGAAATCGAACAAAAAATAACATACTACATAAAATATTAAGGACATAAGAAACAGCATTGCTAAGATGACTCGATGTGAAGGAACAACTGACCTCCAGCTGTTGTTTAATCAAAACAATACATTATGAAAGTACTTACAGTACTAAACAGTATTTAACAGTGAAATTGTTGTGAATGACTCCAGTGTTGGTATCATGTAGTGACAGGTTTCTCATGTAAAGGCTGTAATCCCACTGAGCAACAACTGTGGCCAGAAGAACAAAAGTTATCTGGAGGATTTTAACGGCTTGACCCGATTCTCATCCCACAGCATCACATAAATGGGAAGAAGCATCACTATAAGACGCATGGGGATGTCAACTGATTGCATGAGACACTGTGTAATGTAGAGTGTCCCAGGAAGTACTCCTTTTATCCTATCATTTTAAGTGTGTGTGCCTGACCCTAACCTAACATTTGTGCACAAAATCAATCAAACCCTGTAACCGAATGTTGTGAAGAAAAGCACAACTAGCTGCCATCATTCCCACAGTGTTGTGTCGAGTGACACACCCGGTGCATATTGTGATGTGAATGTGTTGGGATATTATGACACCCACTCACTAGCAAATTTTCCCATACAGAAAGACCAACATATTTGGTCTTGAATGGGAGTTGAAACTTAAATATAGGTCATATTGTAAATAATTGTTATAACTTAAGTGGAGTTTCTGAAATTAGTATTGTAGATGGAGTTCAACAAAGCAGGAGAGTGTGAGAAAAGAAAAAAAATTCACTGTTTCATCATTTATTAGAATGAAAAAAAAATGTCTGAGAATACTAAAGTTCAAAAACTTTTAATGAAACATGCAATACAGATCGTGTTCCAACTCAAGTTTGAATGGTTTCAATATGTTGTTGTGTAGAAGGCAAAATAAAGAATTTTTGATCCTTTGAATAACATGCAGCAACCAAATATGAACGGCCTGGTAGATCAAAAAATGTGAATAAACTTAATACAGATGAGCAGCAGAACAGAGTACTTACACAGCTTTAAAGAGCACCATATATTGGCTCTGTGGTCAGACATGCCCAAGCTAAATCTTTTAAATATTGATTGCAAGTGGCTTTTAAATTACACAGGATCATTTAAAAGCAGATGAAAAAAAACATTACATGGCATAGCTCAGCATTGAAAACACAGCTTTTAGTGATTATGATGCTTTTAATCTTTCTATTTAGGTCGTAGAAAAAAGCTTGAGTTGTTTGTCTGAACGAAAAGTATCAATTTACATTACAGTCGAAGTCTAGCGTGGAAAAGTTACTAAATCTTTAAACTTAAAATCTGTGACAGGACAGTGTAGCAGTGAAGATGTTTTTCTCTGTAAATACATTCAACTCATCATTATATTTAGAATTCCTAGCAACCATCTTCATTGTCATGTCCTTACTGGGAGTGATTCTGCTTGTGTGAAGAGACAAGGTGGAAAACTTTCTTCAGAATGACATCACTGCATAGTTAAAACCTCAGCCATGTGTGACATCATACCTATGTCACCACAACCTTGAGCTGTGAATATCTTTGACTGATATCTGAGCAGATCTACATTTCTGGAACGCATTGTGACAACACCTAATTCTTCAGACATTACAGTGGAACAGTTAGAAGTCCTGTGGCCTTATTCCTGATTTTATGAGCCATTCCAGAGCGGAGAGGAGGTTTGGTGAGGAATGCGGCTGTGCAGCCCTGGCTGCTGCTTCTCTATTACACAGTGTTGTGTTGGCAGGAGCTCAAAAGAGGATCCTCAGACTGGGGCTGGAGTCACAAACATGCCAGGGAAACTAGCTCTGCACTACGTCACCCAGCATACGCTTTAGTCTCATCTCAGAGAATGTCAGAGGGAGCTGTAGGAGTTTTTCCTCTGTTAAACTCCAATATAACACACATTGTTGTACAGTTCAGCCCCTCTCCTCCTCTCACATTCACTCACAGCTTGACACCCCACATCCTTAGTAGTCCTATCTGTACGATCTGTAGTGAATGAAGCGTGTGATTTCATGTGAAATCACACTGCTGCTGGGGAGTAGATGTCACCACATAAAGAGCCTAGGCCTCCTCTGTGTGTTAGAGCAAATAAAACACAAGCAACCACCCAAGAACACATTGTTTGTCCTCTTTCTCAGATGTAAGTCCATTAATTGCCTACAGTATTTTTGTCATCTTCTTCCTCTTCACATGGACAACCACAGTTCCAGTCCTCGGCTTAGCTTTGGATAATTGCATACATTTCACCTACTGTCATATATCTTCAAGCAGTAATTTGAGTAGGAGTAAGAAAGAATAGCACTATACTTACTGGTAGATGTAATTAAATATTCAACATTTCTTTATATAGACTTTTTGAGAAATCTTAGTGGGATGATTTTGCTTCATTTGTGCTCAATTGTTAACAAACTTTTTCATTTTTCATGTGCCCACAGCCCATGTTTTCAGTCACACCCAGCCTTGCAACTAACGCCAATGCTGCTGCGGCAGCAGCCGCTGCATTTAACCCTTACCTTGGTCCCGTGTCGCCCGGCCTGATGCCTGCTGACATCTTGCCCAGTGCCCCTGTACTGGTCACCAGCAACGCCAGTGTCCCCGTACCTGCTGCTGCTGCTGCTGCACAGAAACTCATGAGGACGGACAGACTGGAGGTGAGAATTTGCACACATAGGCAGGCATAATTGGAAAGAAAATGTGACCACATAAGACACAGAAGATCACATAGGAGGATTTGAATAATTATTTTATCACTTTCATATCAGTCAGAGATTAACAAGACAGATTAACAAAACTCTAGTAAACACTGTACCCCGTGAGGATTTTATTCCCAGCTATGCAAACAGATTGGGCTCTGAAATGTAGCCTGTGCCTATTTGAATATTAAAGACATGGGCTGGGAAGTCGTGCCTCAACAGTTTCTGTTTGTAGACTTTAATTATGTATCTGGTAGCCGGTTTCTGTTACAGTAACTACATCCCATTAACATAACAGAGTCATTACGCACATTTAGGCAAAGAGAAAGCATTGTTAATGAGAGCATCGCTCTACAAACATTACAGTTGTCAGAGCTGCATCCCATCAACAGGCGGGAGAGAAGATTGTTTGGCACAAGCTCAAGTTATACACTGTCAGTGTGTTTTTTTTTCAGAGAAATCTGAAATCCTATGAAAGCAATCAGTGATTTGAATCAGTCCTCCTCTGACTGTGTTCAGATAATCATTAATTGGACAGTAAGTCAATCTCATCTATTATGTAGCCCCGTCCGGGAAACACTTGCGGCGGAATAATGGGGAAATCGTTGGAGGCAGGCAGGAGGCGTTAGGAAGGTTACATTTAAAATGTAATGTTGGGTAGCTGGGTAATTAATGGGGGAGTGGATGAGGAAGTCTCTTGGCCCGATGAACGAGTGGACAATACGCAGAGCGAGGGAAAGAGGTCAATGACAGGAAAAAGAGATGGAGGGAGAGATAGGAAATCAATCCGTAGACCTGCTGTGGTCATCAGGGGAGGGGCTGACCACAACAGGGGAGACGAAGGACAGAGTTGTGATTTAATCTCTTGTGAGAAGAAGTTATAGAAGTGGAGGACAAAGAAGTAATAGCATTTTGCATCAAAATACAGTTCACAGACAAACAAATGTAAAATATTTATCACAGAAAAAAAATTATAATAATTTCCTGTGTCTCTCCCTCCAGATATTTAAGTCCAGTGATCAACACTGACTAGCGCTGTCATGAAGCTTGTTGATTGGTAGATTTCGTACCCTAGCCTAATTTGACAGGAACTAGGTTTGCTAAAAATATCTTAGAGAAAAGAGCCAGCCATGTTTCAGTTTCTAGAGTGTGTGTGTCCTTCAGAATAAACATAGCTGGAATTCTGCGGACTGACACACATACCAGTCAGTAGACATGTTACAGACTGTTTCCTTGAGGCCAAGAGAAATTCCTATTTTAGAAGAAGTAATCCTCCAGACTGTTTTCTTGAGAAATATTTTCCAGCAGCCTCTCTGTCTCTATCTCATTTGGAGCTACACTGCACGATTTCAATGTGCATAAAATCATATGTTGCTTACCTGCATCCGCTGTGATGTAAATGGCCCAGAGGAACAGTTACCATGGGGACTGAAATATGATTAACGGGCCCTTTATTTGTTTGTCCGACTAAGGACTTTCACTGGGTTAGCTCTCTCTAATGCATGATTAGCCACTGTTAAGAGAAGCACACCTGGTGC
>OMLM01007835.1:9811-58471 GCA_900302695.1 Helostoma temminkii
CCTGTTTATCACGTGTGACATCATTTCCACCTGCTATCCTATGGTAGCACTGCTCTTCCACACACACACACACCCACACACACACACACACACACACACACACACACACACACACACATTCTGACTACATCTAGCCAATCGGATCACTTTAAAAACTTTAACTGCACTGCATGGCAAAACCCAGCTCACTAGTTTGTTTATGGCAACTGCTGTGAAATGCATACCACCTTGCTTTAAAAACTAAATGCCATAAAAAACATATTAATTTGTTTCTTTGGGCATAAGCAATAATACAGTGCATTTAATATTCCTTTTTACAGACTTGTTTATTTCCATGTAGACTGGAGCATTAGAAATGCCATTATAGGGATGGTTAAATTGTTCCACTGAGGCTTGGTTTAGCCCATAACAGAGATTTTAAAACATTTATGCAACATTGCCCAACATCACAGCTTTCGGTATTTGCTGTGGAGAACAGTTTGGTTCTTATGGGTGATCAAGAGTGTTGTAAATGCATAAAGTTAGTCTTTCCTTTGCTTGTCATCTGGAACTGCATGGAGAAAAATCTATTTTACACCCTTCACCTCCCCCAAAAACATCCATTAACATGTTTTGGCTTTTCAAAGTTTATCACTGATTAATGCAGAATTAGCACCCTGATTGTCCTAAAACTTCCAAAATTGTTCTGAGTTGTCAGGAAGAGGGGTTGAAAATAGCTCTCTCTCACCCATTTCTAAATGTGTGATTATGCATATCAGCGGCAGCTCTGCTTTGCTGCACCAAAGACAAGCCGGAGCTGAGGGAAAAAGAAGGGGAATGTGTGCACGTTCATTGTTAGCAATTACTTTCTCTCCAAATAATCGTCTCTCAACTGTGGGGCAGCCCAAATAAATGAGAACATACTGTAAGTCGGGTTTAGGGCGCATTGTTATCACAGCTGTGCAAGAGCTACAACTATGTAACAGAGAATATGCTTTCCCCGCTCTAAAAAAATCACTCACCCAATGGGCTAGTGCTGCTCAAGTTCAGCTTCACCTGCTGTGATATCTTCTTGCCAGTGGTGAGTGCAGGATCCTACACTGAATTTGAATTCTTACCATGTACTTTATGCTCTGTCTTGGCTTGAGCTAAGATATGCCAGCACATTCCTCTAAACTACTGTAATGCTGCTCTGAATCTTTATAACACTTCGTGGACACCCGCGTTTTCTAGTAAAACATAACTGAAACTAAAGTGATAAATAGAGGAAGGAGGGAAAGACAAATCCCCACTACCATCTCTTTTTTGGGGGAAACATAAAATAACCAATCCATTATGCAAGCACCACCCCTGCTGTGTTCCCCTGATTCCTTCGAGCTATTAGCAGCTTTGGACACAAATAGATCACACAAGATATTAAAAAGCAGCAGGATTCTAACAGTTTAAAAGCCGCACCGTAATCCTTGCTCTGGAACACAAACATGCCTTGAATGCAGTCAAATAATTTTTCACTGATTTTTTTCTCTCCTTTTTTATGTTGATTCCTTCAGTGAGCATATTTTCCACACATATGGCTGGTATTCTGAAGGATACCGACACAACTTTCCTTTTTTTGTTGATGGAATTCTGCTACATTTTATTTAATGTTTTTTGTTCTCTAAATACACATGGCTCAAATGCACAAACAGCAGGCTGCTGCTGGGCCAAACTATATTGTATCTGGTCATCCTGTACCAGTATAGAGGCAAATTCAATAAAGAAAACTCCAGAGGCAGATGTAATGTTGTTCATAATAATAAAAATGTACAGGCACATATTGTGGATTTCAAAGTGTTGCCTTCAAAACCCCAACCACTTCTTATTTCCTGTAATTTGTGCATGACATGAAATAAAACATACTGTCACAACTGATCATGGAATCAAATAGCGAGTCAGGTGGATGTTAACAGCTGCAGGCATCATTTAACTGACAGCACCTGGTGCTACTGAAATCAGTATGTGGGATGTTTGTGACACAACATGCTACTGGTTAAACTAAAAGTTTTGAAATTTGAAATTTGAAGTTTTGTTTTGGATCTATTTTGTACATGATCCATAAAATACTTTCAATTATGAGAGCATTAATGTTATTTTTTGTTATAGAAACATTTTGTTTGCTTTCTTGACACTGCATTTATCAAAAGTCACAAACTGGTAAACAGCTGAGAAAAGATGATATGATTCTTGGAAAGGGGGCTGGAGATTAGAGATGGTGAAAGGATTGTCCTTGAAATCTTTGATAAACTGTATGATCTCCTTTGTCCATGAATCTCTGGGCTCCCAGAATCCATGCTGTACCCCTGATTTAATGATTCTATTTCCATTCTGTCTCAGACTCTGAATTTAGCTCCATTCTGGGCTATAAAATCCATGTTGAGAAAAATGAAATACCGGCAGACATAGTAAACATGAAGGCAGTTTAAGTGATTATGTTGCTGCGCCTTCACAAGCTAAATCCATGAAAATCCATGAAAATAGCACAGGATGTGAGTGTTTGCACTAAGATGTAGTCTGAGCAGTTAGAAGAAAGGCCTAATTTTTATACCAAAATTGCATTTAAGCCGACTTTACAGCAGATGATATTTGAAGTGATTTCAGATTTAGGCAAATTTCCAATTTAGAGTCTAATCGCAGACCTTCAGGCTGCTGTCACAGCACTTGAGGGGTATGACTCAGTCACAGCTAACATAATCTTTTTTTCTCATTTGACAAGATCAAACACATTTCATACAATAAGGGTTGAGATAAGCTCAAAAGATGTATGATGATCGATGACAAAAATCATAAATTTAATATAGAGTTTGCTAGAATTCAGTAGTTACAAGCTCTACATATAATCTTAAAAAGTGGTCAAGCTGAACCTTTGTATGTTTATTTTTTCATATAGGAAGTTAGCTGAAAACTATGCAAAGCTACAGTTAAAACCATTCATTTCTGATTTATGCAGCTAAACTCTATGCAGTCTTAAAAACTAAAAGATGACTTGATTTTATTAGAGGTGTCACACCCCCCAGTGTTTACTTTCTCTGATTATAAATCACTTCAGTACAACAAAAGCTTTCAACTGTCACAAGGTAGCATCAGGACTAATAATTGTTTATTAAGCACCTAATTTGGCTGTAACATTGCTGGCTTTCAGGTCGAATAACATAATCAATTGACACTGTAATGAGCCAGCTACATAATTATTCCAACTGGTCTGGCAGATTAAGTAATCTGTGAGTTTTTGACTATTAAATTACAGATGTTAGTAGTATTTAGAGTACATCAGTATATTTTATGTTTTTGTTCAACTGGTGTCTCTAAAGATAAACTGAAAATGAAATCCTTGATCAGTTTAGTCACCTTAAACACAAATTAATTAAATCAGCATGGTGTCTTTGCGTCAAAGTCAAACAATCTACAGTATAAAAATGGCCCTCAATGTGCTTTTAATCAAGCAGAGGTAAATCCTCAATATGAACATCAAACAGAACAGGCTTGAAAAGGACCAATTCAAACTTGAAAGACACAGATAAGTTCGCAGCGTGAATCAAACACGTCGTTCCCAAAACCATCCTCAGTTCTTATCACAACTCCCTCCTCAATTACATGTATTCTTAAATCAGCGTGGAGCGATACCAGAGTAAAGAAGACAGTGCTGCAGACTTGAATGACGCCTATTGTCTAGAGGACTCTGCTTACTTGCGCACTCATACGCACACTCTAATGTGAACTTATGATATGACATCACAGAGTCGACCCTTACAGAAACATAAAGAAACCTTAAGGAGAGATGGCACTCGATAATAATTAAAAACTGATGAACTAACCTCATTATTATGATTATGAATGTTCTGTCCAGAATTTACAAATATACAATGCGAAGAGACATTCTCTCACGCATACGCACAGCCATCTCAGAGGGCACATTCAAGCATAAAAACATCACAACATCCAGACGTGTTATTACAATTCACCATCTCTTTGTAAACACCAAATATGAATAGTGTGGACAAGCGATTCACTGTGTGAGTCTTCATGTGTGTATGTGCGTGATGAGATTAGAATTATCCAGGACATTCATCTATTCTCTATCTGGTGAGGAGATTGAGTGTGGTTGGGTGATATGATGGCACTTTCACAAAGGATTACATTACTCTCTCTCCCATTCTCTCTTCCTCATGCTGCACTCTTTTGCTCTGCCCAATCCTAACATTTGATAATAGACACTGTGTATGTTATGAATTGAGCTGATCCGAGATAAAGGATTAACACACACAGAGATGGAGCTATGTGCACACCAGCATGTGTCAGTGTATGTTTATGTTAGATATGACTTACTGAATTTAACTTGTCTTCATTTGCCAACTGGTATTCATCCTCCTCTGCTATCTCTGTGCCATGACCAATATGAGATCAGCACTTACAAGTTAATTATGCTGTTTAATCTGAAAACTTTTTGTTAGCTGCTGTATATCTGCTGTATAACTAGCAACCATAGGGAGAGATGCTGTATACCAAACAAACATGTTTTGTATGTGAATGTTATGTGGGTTTTAGATGGTTTGCTATAGTGAATTTTTAATGTTACAATTCTTAAAACTCTGCTGCAATTAAACTTGTAATTCATATGTGTAGTATGTGTAATTCTCTCTATATAGTCGTATCTTCTGTTAGTGGCAGGGTCTGTCATTACTGTATTGCATACAAATAGTCTTCAAAAGCTCACAGGTAATGATATATGCATGTAATTTAGTGCTACATTTGTATTTTATCTTGATTAGACCATCCTTACAAGTGACTGTTCATCCCACTAACACAGTATCACAGTTACATTTAGTTAATGCTAATGCAAACCAAACATTTCCTACTGTGGCTGCTTTACAGTAGGAAACATTTATTAGTGGGGATTATTTTTACTGACATCTTCATTAAAACGCATTTGTTTGGTTGCACTCTAAATAGCAACTCGGTCTCATTAAATATGTTCCTAAGCAACCAAATTGCAATTGTGTTTTTGTAGAGAAGTATGATATGGTTATAATGTGAAGCAACATGTTTTTTTCATGAATGAAGTGCTACAGTTATTTGTGCAACGACAATGGCAGGATGGAGACAGGCGTGGATGGTGGCCGTGTAATGTTTTGGACTGTCAAAGACCGCAGACCCAAGTTGAAGTCCAGATTCCATGTGTGCAGTTGGATTTAGGCAAAGATTATTGTTTTGTTCCAAGTTTATATGTTAATCTGTAGTTGTTTAGTAGAAATGTAATTTTTGCTAAGCAGTGTTGCTAAATTAATACAACAGTTGCTCTTGTTTTCTAACAAAGCCGCTGCTCAAGTTTTGCTGTAGGTAAAAACCTCATTTGTTGTTACCACCAGTAACCGCAGGCATCACAAAACTGACTACTGCAGGACACAACTTTAAACAATGTTCAATGCAATAAAACGGGGACATGTAATGATAACAGGCTCTGCTTACATAATGTTCCTATCTGAATGTTAACCTTTCTGTGAGATATACTGTAGGTGCTCTGATCTGGCGACTGCAACCACAGGATAAGTCAAAATAAAAAAATAAAAACATTTCTTCACGATAAATACCTGATAGATAACTTGGACACAAGGTCTCATTAAAACATTAATTTGCAAAGCATGGCAATGTGTTTCTAAGAAAAGTCGCTGCAAATCCCATTCCTGTAAAAAACCCCAGCCTCATGAGAAAGAAGGTCACTTCGTCTACAGGCTAAAGCTGGTCACTAGAGAGGCAGAGAGACACAATGATAAAGAGATAGTAGGCTCGATAAAGACTCTAGGAAGCTGTAATGACAAAAGCACAGGAATCTAAGCTACAGCTGATCGTAAATGCCCTCCATTACAATAAATGACTTCATTACAATAAAGATGTGTTCAACCACCCTCTGTGTTTCAATGAGTATCACTGTGGAACGATTCGCTGAAGTGTGCTCAAGTAAAGGAGCTTCAAATGCAGCCTGTGGTATTTACACTTATCCTCTCAATGCGTCCACCTTGGACTGCCAAAGAGTATTTACACCTGCGCAGACCACCTGAATGCGGACACCTATGCACATACACACACACGGCCAGTCCCTGCCTTCCTCAGTGTTTATTAAGACACTGAAGCTTTTAGCACCTAGCAGCACTAATCCTATAGCCTTATGCTCACTGGCACTAGAGCCAAATAGCCTTATAGAGAAGCCCCCTTGCTCTGTCTCTCCCCTGCTCTTGCTCTCTATGTGAGTGTGAGCATCTCTGACTGTTTGTGATGAATGGACAAGGCAAAAGAGGAGAGAGGTGGTTGTGAGACACTGCACCACTGAGGTCACAGAGGAAAGGAGAAGGGAGGAAAAGAATAAAAGAGGAGATGTGTGTATGTAAGGGTGGGGGATACAGTTGCACATGAATTGCATACAAAAGCACCCACATGCACTCTGCCCCTGAGTTTATGTCCTGCTTGTCAAGACTTATGTGTCTGTGTGTTTGTGTTTTTTGTGCATGCATTGGCGTGTGTGCGTGCATGCACGTGGAAGGCCGAGGTAGGTTAAACTTGTACTCGTGAAGTGCTCCCTGAAGAAATTAATCATCCTGTGCTGGAATGCAGCATCGCGGCCATAAATCATCACCTGACCTCTCTCTCTCTCTCACTGCCACACGTAGCGGTGGAGTCAGGGTAAAAGGAGTGCCATTAGGTATCTGCAGTAAACAAACAACCAACAGTTTTGACAGAAACATGAAAGGCAGGAAACAGAGTTAATTACGAAATACAAGTGTCTGATCTAATGATTGATCAAAAGTTATAAAAAAGGATGAGCTCATAAGAACAGTGTCCAGAGCCGACGTCCACACTTTTACCATCTAGGCAAGAAACTATTTTGACGCCCCTCTATTACCAACATATCATACTAGGAGCACACCTGCAGCCTTGTGCCGAAGGTATCACTCTGTGCTGATATAGAGTACAACAGCACAACCTCGAGTGTGATATTACTTTTATATAACAGTTCTATGAACTGTATTTATTAATAAGTAATAAGCCAAAAGAGATCATATCTTTTTAATGAATTGGTTATTTGGGTCCGCAAGCAAAAATAGATCCAAAAATCCTGCTAGCTTAGCTAGCTAGTGACACAGTACAATAAGCTACAGTTCGCTCACTCTGTGTGAAGCCCCGGTTTCCTGTTTTGGGGAGGATGAGCATGGAATGGACAGAAGTAAGTGGGATTGTAGGGAAAACCCGAACTGGGTTTTGTATCTTTACTGAACTGTAACTACAATACATTTTAAAACTAATTGAACTTTTACAGCAAAAGCTTTTTTAATTTGTGATGGAGCATGGTGGAGCACAGTATAACCTCTGTAGGTGGCGCTCATCTTACACTCACAGCACCTTGGCCACATACAACTCCTAACACAGATTAAGAAACACACGAAAACACACAGAAAAATCCCTGTAGTCAGAATTTAGGCTTCTGTAAACAGTGATTAATACTGTGTGTACTTTAGTATCGTAGCAGATGCTATAAAGTAGGTCTAGTTTTAAAAAAAGTGTCAGCAAACAAACAGCAAGTCTGTTAGTTATAGTCCTGTATTTATACAAACTTTATCAGACAATGTGGTGGACGTCTCCCACTGTGTTGTGATTAAATTAATATTTTAGAGCATAGGCTAGCCTACTTATTCAGTCTCCTAAAATGTCCTCCTACTTTATAAGACAGGTGTGACTATTGCATTTATTAATTAAGATGTAACTTAGTTTGTGAATTAATGAAATGCCACATTGACACAGAGTAATGGAAAGCAAGTAAACATGTGAACGAGCTACGTGCAGGACTGTCAAGTCTAATCCGCCTGGAGCTTATTTCAACTTTTTCTGTATTAAGCCGTAACCATAAAAATAACAATAAAACACCACAGTTTTGATGCTGTTTGTGTGCAACAGCAGTGAGACAGTAGAGAGAGGATAAGTTATAAAATTCTGCATTATGTTAACGACCATGTCACATAGACAGCACTGTGGGTGGACATTTACAGGAGCAGCCCCCTCTTCATCAGTCCCCTGTTAGCAAAGTTAAGCGGAAAGAAAGTATTTTAAATTATTTATTATTATGTTTTTCTGCTGTAAACATACAGCTTATGTTGGACTAAATTCATAGACACTGGCATTGAAAGTTCTGTTAAATGGAGATTGAGGGCTATTCTACATCATTTTAGGTGAGTTACTCCATAGTGGGGACACTGCTGTGAACTGTAGTTGAAGCATGTTGCGGTAGCTACAAAACCCTCACCATAAGCCGACACACACATATGCTAATTGTGCTGTAATGTTCTAGGTGTGTGGGATGTTCACACCTTGGTTTGCACCAACCCTGCTGCCCAAACATGCATGTGGTGTCCTTTTTAAAAATATAGAAATTTGTCATGCTATGTGAAAATCTCAACCAGGTGACAAGATAAACTAATAAAATCATACAATCATTCTCTTCCCCTACATGTTTGCTGTGTTTTATGAAATAAAATACAGATTTTATGGGGGCTAGTGCAACTGCACTAGTCTAAAAACAACTTAAAAGACAGAAGCCAGAGGAGGTTTTTTTTGTGGTGGGAGCAACCTGTGGACTTCCAACTTGTGAGGATCAGCTGCAGCTGGGAGAAGCGCTAGAAGTGACCCTGTGCACTTCACAGCCTCTAAAGCCATTTTCACATATGCACTCTGGACTTTCTCCAGAATGTCTGGACCTTACACAGAGTTATATTTTTACACATGCATTACCCATCTGGATATAGTCCATTTAAAATGCATTTTTGCGTCAAGGAAAATAATTAGATTTGATTTGTGCTGTAGGCACGATGTGACACATAAAGTACACCGCAAACTTTATTATTTATTATTTATTATTTGTTTTGATGAAGAGATGGTAGTAATGATAGCAGCTTCTCCATGATTTGCTCCTCTGTTCATTTGAAATGAAAACAAGTACTCACATATAAGCAGTTGTATATATAACAACTATATATATAAAACAGTTGGAAGAAGCTGTCACAGCATATTTTAAAGTGCACGTGAATTTTACACCCAACTTTAACCTGTACATGCACACTATGAAATCTTGACTTGCAGGTTTAATGTAGCTTGTATTTAAATTGCACTTACTATAATCAGTATTTTATTATTAATCAACATGGACATAGTATTTACCTGTGAGATAGTTACTAATCTACTAATCATATATCATGTATTTAATAACAGCCTGTAAATCTAGCTACTTCTCAAATGTGCAAGAGCAGGGCAAGTGGGAGCCAGGGGATGCTTTTGACCAAATACTTTGATGAAGCCTTTCCACATCATCATTGTGAAAACAGGAAGCTAGTCAAAAGTCAATGCCACAATGTGCCTTTTTCAGTTCTGGTAGACAGAAGGAGCCTCCTTTGGTTATGTTCAAGCACAGGAAATTGATTCTTTAATATTAAAAATTCAACTGCTGAGTTTCATTACTTTTCTGAGCCCATTCCCTTTCCCTTGTGGAGTGGGAAAATATCACAGTTTATTAAATTACTTCTCTGAAAAGTCTCTAGGGATGCCATCTTAACACCGTCCTCCTTCACAAGGCCATTTTAGACTGTAACTAGGCATGTCTGCTTAAAAAGAGACACACACAGAGAGGAGGTAAGCAATAGAGGAAGTGAAGGTACATTAGATTTTCAGAATTCATTGGCTGCTGCTGAGACTTTGGGTTTAATTCATCAGCTGTGAGATGTTTGTAACTGGATAATCACATAAATCAAGGGTAAGGTAGTTAGCATACAATAAAGCCATAGCAAATCCTACCTGTAATTGTGACCTGTGTGTATGCGTGCTTCCGTTTTTATCTTTAACTAGGGAGAGCAGACCCTTGTTCAACCTGCACAGCCCTCAGTAGAAGAGCACTTAAAAATGCAAGAGACTGCGGCTGTTAAGCAAGTTCACCTGAACAAAGGATCCTCAAGTATCATCAGTGATTGCACTTATTACACCTCCTGTCCAAAGAAACAAAGGGGTCAGAGCTTGACTGGATCCGCAGACCTGAACAATGACTAGGCAAACTCTTCAAGTATGCCTCAACTGGCTACATTTCGCTCCTAAGGGCAGAGGAGGACAAGTCCATTTTTCACTGCATTTATTTTTTAGTGGACACAGGAGGAAGAAGCAGAATTTCTAATTTGTAGGAGAGACTGTTTGCCTCTTCACTGATGGGAAACAGTTTAAGATGCTACACCAGGGCCAACAGATGAAGGCTCTTCTTGGTTACTTTGTGTCCAAGTTAGCTTTGCAAAGTTGGCCAAGAAATTTTGTTTGATTTATTCTGGCTTGGCAGGGCTCAACGGGCATTTTACTAGCTTTTGCATCTTCAGTGAGACTAAAATCACTACAATGAGATCAGGCTTTAACCAGTTTCTATGTGCTATATAGCAGGTGTTTCATTCAACTGGCAGATGAGATGATGGTCACCTAGCTGAAGGAGCATGTCCCTCATAACTAATAAGTCTGGTGATTTTTGTCTCAGTCATTTAGTCTAAAAGTTATCAAAATTCCACCCACCTCTGGTACCCCACTATCAATGATAAACCCACTCCACTCACTCTGCCCAGCCTTCCACTATCATCCCCCTGTCTAAACCATTATGTTCCAGATGTTTTCTACAGATTTCATGCAGTTGTGCTTATTTGTGGAGCTCTTTTATCTTAACATCTATACATGGCAGCAATGCCTGTTCAACCTGAACCATCTTAAAGTGAAAAACTGGAAGCAGTGAGTGACATTCTGCCCATTCAGTGATAGTGTTGCAGTGGGTATTTTGCTGTTAGCAACATCAAGGGGTAGTATCACCCCCACAATGTCCACAAATCCCCAGCCACTGAGGGTGCGCAAGTCTCAGTACTCATACATTTACACCATTGGTAAATGGATGATCAGTCTCTGTTTAAGCAGTGGAGCGTGTGGTCACATGACCTTCTGCTGTAGAGTGGTGGCAATTTAGCAACTATTTTTATAAAGCAAAATGGCCTTTTTTTTTTTTTAAGTTTTGGCAAGGCATTAACTACTTTATGTGAGGTGAGTCATTGAACTTTGCCAGTAAATGTCTCTCCTGTGGCTGTGGCTTTGGCTCCTCCATTGTCTGTGTTCAGTATATGGGGAGGGGGCAGTCAGCATGAAGCGTGAATGAGACAAATTAATCATTTATCTTTATTGTTTGTCCCTGTAAATGTCTTCTCCTTCAATTTTGTTAAACAAGTTGAAAGTTAGATTTAACGTGACTGTCTGGGCTTAATATTGTTTTCTAAAAATATGCTGAGGTTTGTAGCATGACTTTATTCCAATATTTAGATTCACTCTGTCGAGGATATATCATTAATATTTGTATTTTACTTGAAACCAAGCCAGTGTTGTTACATAATTTATTATACCGCAATCTCAATATTTTTTTCCAAATCGTGCAGCCTTATAAAAACTGATAAAAGTGGGAGGTTACAGTACTGTATCTTATTATAGAGTACATTTAGTTTAAATATAGGAAGTAGTATCTAACAAACAATATACTGTGTTTATCTAACAAGCAGTAGTATTTCTTCTAGTGCTACTTTCCATTGCACATCTGCGATCTTTCATACACCACACTGTCCATACTGCTGACAGCTGACTGCTTTAGTGTGGGGATATGGGTGGGGTGACTGTCACATGTCAGGAGGGTCCTCAGATACAGTACATGACAGATTTTTGGTGAGTCCAGAGTACAGTTACTGGACATTCTCTGCAAAACAGAAAACAACTTATGCTGTGTTCTATAAAATGGGACCAGAATGAATAGGTAGTGTCATAAAGTCACCACTGATGCAATTTACCCACTCAAAAAATGATTTAGTTTTAAAATAGTTTTAAAACTCTACCTATCATTAGTCTTTTTTTCAAGGTGAGGAAGATCTCTTATAATGGACCACTGAAGCAGTTTAGTGATGGTCTTATGTGTGTCAGTGGCTATGCAAGCAGGCACATAAGTTAGACTTTCTATCTTGGCTCAACTTAAATATATCCAGAAAGCTCACAACAAAGCACCATAAGCATGTGAGACGGATGAGTTAAAAACAGTCGGTCAGCTGTCAGGCAGATGCAGTAAATATCATCCCACTCTGCCATCACTTCCAACAGAAAAAAACCCACAGGATCCATGGCCATAGTAATCCAAGATGAAGGCTGCCCTCCACAAGCATCACTTCCTCTAAAGCACATCTAATGCCGGGTGTCACACGTCACACACATACATACACATGCGTACACTCTGAGCTGCACTGAGCAGTGTGGACCGAGCTACACAAAACCCTTGGGAAAAAATATGGCACATAAAGGACACAAAGCGTATGCAAGGGATAGGTGGGAGGAATAGGCTATGTGGTCTACAGATTTCATAAAAAAAATCACAGAATGATGTGAACAAAACATTAAGAATATTCAAATATAATGAACAAACATAGCTACAGCCAGTGTTGATGATTGTCTTTACTCACAACACTGGCAATATGGAACCAAAAATCTTAGACTACATTATATATAGAAGTCTCAAATAACTAAATGTTTTAATATTTAGCCTAGTCTCAGTCTTTCCTAACCACAGTGTTGTTAGAATTGATGGGATGTGGAAATGTTTTGGTTAAATATGATTGTCCCAGTGAAAACACAAGTAATTTAACACTATTACAAAGGAAGGTCAAATAAAGCAATCATAAAAAAGGATTAATCAAACTTCTGACAAGTCTTGGCTAAAATTGTAAAATTGTTGCATGTAATACCAATATTTTTTTGTAGTTTTTATTTTATAAAACCCAAGAAAAAAACTCTTCTGATAGCCGTGGGAGATGCCATCAACATTTTTTAATACTCTGTGGTTTCTACTGATCTACCCACCAATTAATCAATAACTGTAATTAATGTAATTAGCTCCTTCATCTGCAAGTCTCTGTAATTCTCACCCTTTGCATTCCTTGGCCATGAAGGAGCACCTTTAATCCTTGTAGCTGAAATGTAATGTAAATGTAATATGAAACAGAAAAGACAATGAGCATGCATGAATCAAACTGAGGACTAAAAGCCACAGCAGGGAAATGTTAAGGGGGATAGCAAGCAGTGCACAACTGGATAGATGCAGAAGAAATGAGTTGGTCCCTTGTCATCAAAGCCTTTATGGCACAGCTGTATCTCATGCCAACCAAAATGTACTCCACAGAAGGCCAAACCAGAGCAGTGTAACAGAAATGAAACCTTTCCTACAGCAGTTTTTCTATCTGGCTGTGGATTTATGACACTGGGTTGATTGTATTTCTGGCTCAAAAAAGCAGTGAGCTTGTGAAATCACTGAGAGGGAAGAAGGACGGACAGAGCATGCTCTAATAGAGTTATGCCACCAAGCATAGCATTTTCTATTTATCTGCATGTCCTGACAATTATGGCAGAATCATAAACAATATCAGACCCTCTCCATATTCTGTCACAAAGACCCACCTCTCCTGTCTCTAAAGGTCAGCGTTCTTAGTTAATCAGTAGTGACAAGAGGTCGTTTCTGCATCCATTACCACCTCTCCTGTTGCGTTCCTAATGATAAGGTGCTAAGGTCTAATGTACCGTACCAGAGTAGTATTTCCTCTACTCCAAAATGATTTTACACGATAGAATAACAACCATGCCCTCACCTGTATTTAGCTCTGAACCATACTAGACCCAGTTGTGAAAATGTCGTAAAAACAAAAAACAGTGGAGCCTTTAAGCTGCAGGTAGTGTAGATCTGCTGGGGATAATGCTTGCTGTAGCATCTTCATGGAAAAATAAAAATCTAAACTTGGCCCGCGAGACTAGATCTGAGGGCTTGAAGGTATTTCAAAACTCGCTAATGTTGCTATGGTTGCACTGTCAGTGGCAACAGTACGTAGTGTTTCACACCTTGTTAAAATGTCCAGGTAAAGGGAAAATATGAACATGGTGCAACAAAAGGCTGTTTCTAAAATCAAACCAGTCAACACAAACAAAGCCTACAGATAGGGGAGCACTTTACTGCCTCTCGGGTAATTATACCTGAGAGACATATAAGCAGCGTTTTGTTATGACATCAGTTAACATCCTGCAATGTAGTTATTGTTGACAGAATTTGAAACAATCAACACAATGGTGACTGCTTTGTGTTTGAAAAGGACTTCTGGCTCTAAATCAGCAACTAAATTGCACTGGCCTAGTCACAAACATTCAGCCCAGTATGCTCGTTCATTATCTAACACTGAGTAGGTTCTGAATTGTTTGGGAAGGACAAAATGTATTAACTGGGCTCTCGGTACACCTACAGGTCACGCCTGTGGTGTGAAAATGACATTAAAGGAATTGGACCCTTGAGGTTTCTAATGCTGTTTTCCATCTGTTTGTCTGCATGACTGTGTGATGCTACTATCTGCACAACACACCACAGCAGAGGGGTCACACTGAATACTATTGACCTCTGCTCAGCCCCACAGCTCCGAGGGTGTGTGTTTGTTTGATGCACACACTTGTGTCTGCATGCACGTTTGCCGACATGCGCACGTATTAGGGTTATTGTGTGAAGCCTTCAGTCGTTAATCCCCTAATCTGCTGGACCCTGGAAATCACTGCAGTCATCTGTCAGCTGGGTCAGAGCAGGCTACAGGGCTCAACACAGGCACACACGCACACAGATACTCATGGCCGAGCGGGCACATAAACACACACACACACACAGACTCTACAATAGTCATTTATTCAACAGGGCCAGCCTCATTTCGGTCTAATGAAGATTGATGCTCCTCTTTCCAGGCCTCACAGGTGTTGCAGAAAAATGTATGTATAAATACACAACCCACATAGAGCAAGAGAGAGGGCAAAATAAGATGTATTAACAGAAAGGGATGCACTCTTTAATCATATTCACATGTAAATTAACAAATTTCCTTCCTGGACATGAAACTTTGCAATTGTAAAAGTCAATCTACAGTGAATCTCCATGGTAACAGCAGAGATAATCTTGTTGAATAGTTGCGAAGGTCCAACAAGGACATGGACTCTGAACGCCCGTAGTGCTCAGACCCTTGAGTCAAGTCTAAATCTCTCAGGGCTGTTTGTGTGTGTGTGTGTGTGTGTGTGTGTGTGTGTAGCCATGCCAAATGGGACACCCTGAGGGCTTGTCTGAAAATTGTGGTTGACATGGCCTGCTGCTGTCCAGTGTGAGCTCCTATTAGCACTTAAGACATGGGCTTGGTACACATATGCACACACAAACACAGCACACTGGTCATAAAGATCACACCTGACAGGTTAAAGACTGACAGCAGAAGGCAGTTGAGTGTGTACTTGTCCCAGTGTGCAAAAACGGACATGGCTTAGACACACATTTAGCACTTGTTTCCATGCGCGTGCTTTAATGTATGTCATGCAGTAATGACTGCATGCCAATCTGAGGGCTTTCCTTTCTTTTTGATTTATATGCCTCCGTCATAAGCTCAATATAGGGGGGATGGAAAGCAGGAAGTAGATCAAAGAGCGTAAGAGATCACATAGATGCAGACAGGTTTGAAAGAGCTAAAGGTGGAGGAGGAGATTGCAGGGCCACAGAGATAAAGTGTACCGGTTACACTAAAGTGTGAATGTCGGCAGGACGCCTCATCATCAAGATCAGCGTGACATCTGTGTGTCTGTGTGTTTTTTTATGTCATAAGGTGCTGACGACTGCCAGGTTCCGGCATCTACAGCTGGTGTGTGGGCCTTATCTGTTGGCACCCTGCTTGATACGCAACTGACTCCAAAAGTTTTTTTGTAAGGCAACATTAAACTTTGAGAACGCATGTGGCAATAAATCCTTAACTAAAAGCCCCACTCATTCTCAATAATGAATATTCATTGCTGAGTGAGTGACGTCCTGCAGTGTTTTGGTCCTCACTGCAGCTTGAGGGGAGCCAGCTGGGCTGTGGCTCTCAGCCTCTCTCTGTCACCAAAAACACAGAGCATGGCAGCAGAGGAAAGATTAAAATTCAACACAACACACACGCACCTACACTGCCTGGACCTTTGATTTAGCCCTCCACAAAGCATAACACCGTGTATTAATAATATATGGAAGCATGTACACAAGGAGTGAAAATACGATGAATGCAAAACCGTAAAAAACATAAAGCGCCGTGTGCAATTGGTTATTTTGTACAGATTGACTCATGAAACGTGGCGAGGTTGGAGTACTCGGCAGCAGCTGACGCACCGCGGCGACGCAGCGGCGTGGTCGTCCTAAAGATCTGACGAGCGGTAATGACAGGTCAGGCAACCAATTAAAGCCAACTAGTAACTCCATTTCATAAAGTGAAAGCATCTATTCTGAAGGACGAACTTTTTCACGCATGTTGCAGAGCGAGATGAGATGAGGATGCTGCGAGTTGGTAGATTTAACCATATACACGTCAAACCGGGATAAAAGGTTAAGTAAGCTCCTGCCCTCACCATCACTACACTGTCACCTTTCACCTTGATCCATTAAAGAAAGACAAGCTCCTCAGATTGCGTGTGGTTTTTGAACACACCGTGAGGATGTATGTGTTGGCATGCCGTGCAGATGTGCTGTGTGCAAACCTCTCAAATCACAAACTCCATAGTGACTCACGTAAGGTCATCTCTGCCCAGAAACTATTAACCAAACAGCTGGATGAATTCTACATAAATGACACTGCAGACATGAAGGCAGTCAAGCTCATGCTGACACGAGGACCACAAATGTTATCCCGATAGAAGGCACCTCAATGTCATCGTCCTGCGCTGCCCTCCCCGTCCTACTTGCCACAGCAACTGACTGTACACACACATGTGCTGTCGTTGGTCACACAAACTGCTGTGTAAACTACAGAAGCGTGCGCGCATCGTTTCCACTGGGATACATTTTAAAATATCACGTACCTGTTTCCAGCTATGTGCGGCATTCACTGCGTAATCCTCCTTCTTCAACTTGAACTTTTCCTTCCCTCCAATCGAATAGCCCGAAGCTACTTGACACTTGTTTATTGCATACTTTTCTTTGCCCTGTCTGTCCTGACAAGCCGCTATTAAACGCAGAGTGAGGCGAGAGCACGGGGGGTGAGCTGATGAAAAGGGTATGTTAACCTCCAGTACATCTCACCAAATCGGGGAATCAAACGGTGCAATCCATTCCGCGCTGACGGTCGCTATAGGGAACAATGTTGACTTGCAAGACGGAACAAAACCGGACGAACGCAGCTGTGCGCAAACGGCACGTCTTCCGTTTCTTCTCTTCAGACCGGAGAAGCGGCGGACAGGCGGGCATGCTCCGAAAGTGAGCGACCGCCGATCGTTAAAGGCTGTGCGCAGCGGCACCCAGGGAGCAACCGTCCTCACACGGTATAGAGGAATGACCGAGATACGCGGAGCGCGCGTTCACGGCCAAGCCAAGTCAACGGTCATTGAGCGCATGTGAAGAGTAATCCACTGTGGACTTTTGTCAGCAGCTGCATCACTTGAACTTGACATACAGGGCTCAGCACCAGCTGAACAATTAGAATTCAAAATAGATCTGAAATAAATGTGCTTCACCGGATTCACTGTAAATATGAGGAGTATGTAGCATTATGTGGCAACACCTAACCCTAACCCTAATATACTGTGTTCTGACGTAAACCTGTGATACTATACTGAATATTATTATACAATTACTTACATGTTTTAAGAAAATAAAAGGTCAGTTCAGTCATGCCAAATAGGCTACAGTCACATTAGCACATATTTATAGTGTAGCCGATGTTGACTCTTACTGTATTTTTCAGAGCTTGAACATGCTTTGGGTGATAGTATCCTCCTTGCGCGGCCTAGTGCTCATTACAGTGGTCCTCATGCATCTCTTTTTAAACAGTGCACCCACTGCACTGCAGTTAGCAGTTAGCACCCTGCCTAATGGGCTTTCTCTGTATTAGCAGCAATAGAAAGGTGCAATAACAGACGCATGCAATTATGCACCATAACTAGGGAAAACATTGTTAACAGTTACCCTATTGCCTCTCCCTCTCCAAGCTGTAAATGCATATTTCCCAATGGAGGTATGATAATAACGCCCGCTTATTTGAAAACACCTTGTAAGGGGAACCTTGTGGCTCTTTTGATAAAGATTTCATTTCATAGGCATTTTTATGCATAACTGGGGATTGGCAGGGGACATAAACCTCCCACTTTCTTACAGTTTCATTTCTTATTTTTGTTTTGCAATACATTACCCTACAAGCACTCGATAAATTGATTGAGACAAATAAGGGTGTTAGCTTAAAGGATAAGTAAAATATCAAGACCCCGACTTGATTTGAATTCACAGATGGCGTGGTTAAATCCAGAACGAAGGGTGAAAGGGAAGAGGGAGGAATCATTGGATCTCTAGTGGGTAACACAGGTGCAGAACGAAATGAAAAATGCAGATGAGAGTAGGATGGCGAACTGAACCATTTTAATGTCCCCAAATGATAACCTAAAAAAAAAAGCTGCTTTGACTTGGCCCCATGGTACCCATTCTTAATCATGCAGGTGCAGCTTGTCCAGAGCTTTACAGTTTTCTCAAACTGCCCATTGCGGTGTTTTGTTTTCTTTGAGATAATGAGCTGGTTGTAGCTCCTTGAAGATAAGCTACATAAGCTTTTTGAGAAAAATGTTGTTTGTAGTAGTTTTATTACTTATACTGTTATTCCACAAACCATAATAACTGCAGAATGAGAATTATATAAAATGTAATATGGACACTTGCAGACACCACCTACACATCTGTCCCACAGTGTTAGTGGGGATTTGAAACTTATGATGTCAGCAGTATTAAATCTCTCCTTTCCATCCATCTGCACTTAAGTTCTTTGCACATGGAGACGCCTGAAATTAACCCTGTATGTCCTATAAGAGCCCATCACTTCACCGGTCTGCAGAGATGTGGAGACCAGCCAGTAAACAAACTGCACTTCCCAGAAACTGCAGCCATGGAAGTCTGACTAGCATTCTAATCATCAGTTTAAAATCAACCTCCACAAAGACAACCACCAGCTTCTGCCTACATGAGCCTCCTCCTGCCATAACGCATGATCAGTCATGGCAATCCTCCACCCTCTCTTTTACCATATTAGGGAAAACTAAGCGACTAGAGTGAAATCCAAAATACCACTAGCAGTTCACCTTGTCTCTGCTTCTCCCAGTGTTTAGCAAATTGGTTTCTCCTATAAATCAAAGAAACTAATCCCCTGCTGATTAGTCATGAGTTAGGCTGCATTTATTTATTTACCTACAATTTCTTTTCCTTCTCTTCACCTAGTGCCATGGTTATGTAGAAAGCACCATCTTAAAAAATGATGGCTCAGCATCAAATCTGACCCAGGAATTAATATGTTACTCGAGACTGCCTCAGATGAGAAAAAAATAGCACGTTGTCAGATGCTATAAATCTAGATGGGTTTCGCTGACCTTTCTCTGTCACAAACCAATATTAGCACAAGTTATTATAACATATCAAAGCCTAATGCTTACGGGCAGTGCACAGGGGACCTTGAGCCATGCAGAACTCCAGTTGTGAAGCATGTTTCCTGCTATCTTCACCATTACAGATTGGGTGGTGTCAGGGGGTTTATTTCACGTTGTGCATTGACTTTTCTCCCCCACGTCTGTCAGTATCACATCATCAAGGGTTAACTCACCACATAGCATCTATTGTATCTGTAGGTGTAGTGGTTGGTGTTTGCCTTGCTAACACTGAGAAGAAGATGCATTGCACTACTAATTATATAATCAATTTGATTAATTCTCAAAATGCTAATTAACTAATTAAAGGACTGAACTTATAGAATTACGACTGATTAGCTGGCTAAGCACTATCGTTGCCCTCTGGATACACTCTTATTAAACTACATCAACTGTGCCTTTTTCATTGTAGCAATATATAACACTAAAGTGCACTTTCAGTTAACCAAGATGAGCAAAAAGCAGTAGTACTGTTTAAAGTAATGGATGCTAGGAAGACAGTATCTTTAGCCAATTTGTACTCACATTTTGCCATCCAAAGACAGGTTATTTAAAGGGGCACAATGGCTCCCCACAACAGTTCCCTTCCGCCCTCTCAAAGCTGCTGCCACGGTGTGCATAAGAGCATCGCTCTGCTCCTCACGGTGTGTTTTTTAAATACAGCCAGATGGAATCCTAGGGTGCTGTGCCCCTTGAAGACCATATTAACAGGCCTTAAGGCATTTCTTCTACTCTGTTTGCCTCTGTATGTCTGCTTATTTGCATCTTTGATAAAAATGTTTTGACTTTGTATTTCTGCTCTCATTATTCCTCATTTCTCTCTTCTTACCCTCACTGCATCTGCTGTAGTGGGAGCTGGCTGATGTGAGGCAGTAACAGGTACGCTGGGGAGTAGGAGAGAGTGGTGCACGAGGAGGGAAGTTGGCTCAGTTTGGCACACAAGTCTGCCGAAATTACATCAAACAGCAGGGGGCAAATGAGCATTTACAGTATATTTGAGACGTTGGCTATGTGTGTATGTGTGTGTGCATGAGCCATGTGTGTTTTCGAGGGAAACATTAGATCCATCGGCGTGAGTCTAGAAGCTTACAGGCAGCTTACAGAGCAGCAGGGGGTTTGTGGCAGGGGGTAGTGAAAAAGGAAGGATGGGGGTAAGATGTGAGAGGAGGGGGTGAGGAATGCTGGAGGGCTTACAGAGGAACAGGGCACAGCTGGTTTTTAATTGAGTCTCCCCCCTACTACAACGTGTGTATGTGTGTGCACAGAAACACACACTTATTTTTACTCAGCAATTTCCCAGCTGATGGCTCAGAGGAACTAAACACTTCGGCAGGGCAGCAGCCTTCAAACCCTCCACTTCGGCTCAGTTTTGGTCCTGTGACTGATAAAGCCCTCCACCAATCAAGGCCTCTGACAGCTGCGTGCTCCCATGAATCTTAGCACACAATCTTAGTCTCAACACGAGCCAAAACAGTCTGCCTACTGCTTTACCGCAGCTTGTGGTCTCAGCTGGGAAGAGAGTGGTTGCACGGAGAATTGGAAGTTTCTCTTCTTATGTAGCTGGTTATGAGATATGGGGCAACATAGTACATGACTTCAAGAAAATATCCTACAGGAATAATTTGTGAAAGATTATCTGTATTTAAAATTTTAATTTTCTAATTGATGTTTGTTACATTAAGTGATTTCATAATGTTCCAGCTTTTCACAGAGCAAAGTCACAGCTGAATCTCACTACAGTAAGTAATATTAATATGTAAATATCTCAATGTGTAAAATTTCCACCTCCTACAAGCAAAGAATCTGACATTTTAGCATTTTAATCCCATGTAGGAAATCATCACGCCATACAAATGTATGCATTCCATGAAAACAGCAATACATACCAAAAAAGAAAAAAATCATAACATAAAATCATCAAATACAAAAAGCTAGTCTAACAACATGCCAGCAAATTTTAATTTTGATGTTAGTATCAAGTTGGATCCTTAAATTCTTTTTCCCTTGGCTCACTAGTGTTAAAATGCTAGCACTAACACATAAAATTAGTATTAGCTAATGCTGGTTAACATTAGTTAGTTGAGATAAAGTTGTACATCTACCATATAATATTTAACTCATTGTGTGGGTTTCTTGTTTTTTTATTTTTATTATATCACACAAAAGACACACAGAACATGAGTAAAACTAAGAATAAAGCAGCTGTGTATTTTCTTCTATACTTTCGTACAAACATTAAATGGCGCACCTCATGTGTGAGACAGACACGACACACCTCACATCTGTTGGCCTGTCCTTCTCATTGGCATACAGAACTTGGGTCTGCAGATCCTGTTGGCCTTGTCACCTTTTGACTCTAGTGGAACTCACACAAGCTGGTGTAGTTATGCGTGAAGTACCTGAACCAGCAAATTCAAATTGATTGTTAGTATTTCTTTCTCTGACTAGTTAAAACAGACAAAGGGCTGTAAGATGGAACTCGTTTGCATTTGCTGAACACTGCGTAAACTGGTCTAATCAAGCACACAAGAGTATGGATGTTTTGCAGTGTTCACATTTCTCACGTTGTTTGCTGAATATCATGAACATTTTTCTTGAATTCTTCTATAGCTAATGCCCTTTCTCAACTGTAACTTTTGTCTATATGTGGCCCTGGACTGGCGACCTGTCCAGGGTGTGTGACCCCTACGGGGAACAAGTGGTTCAGAAAATGGATGGATGTTTACTTTAACTGTAAATATCAGCCATTTTCCCACTTTGTTTGCAAACATTACTCATGGATCTGCGCCAGAAATAATTAATACCTATGATATCCCTATTAGCGTGTGGGTCCATGTGATGAAACAACCTGTCAATCCATATGGGAGTAACGGCAAGTTGCTGTCATATTTGATACTTTGTTTACATACAGCAAACAGACATTTAACACATTGCACATTTAACACCTAATTAGCAACCTATAATGGTACTAATTTCATCACCGTTATTGCTCTATGATATACAAGAAGATGCTGTTAGGACGTAAACTGTGTAGAGCAGTTGGTACTGGTAAAGTATTGAAGTGTGATAACAGCATCCACGTTTCAAATTCACGTTAGAGCTACTAGAGAAATGTTGAAAGAGTTATAAATCGCAGTAAATGTTGGCCCACAAATTAAAAGACTTTTCTGTTCTCACTGCAAACAGCTTGAGTTCTTATTTCCATGATGCAACCCAAGAGCAAACAAGCACACAAACAACAAGAACATTTGTTTTGTTGTTTTAATGAGTTCTGAGAAAATGTATGTGATGTACATTTTGAAAAGAATGTGCAGAGAAATTGGAGCACTAACTAGAGCGCTGCTTTTCTTAGACTGAGTGAAAAAGTAACATATTTTCTGTTCCAAGCCAAATAAACAAACATAAAACATGCTATTCGATTTAAAGCCTTAGCAACGTGCTGTATGTTGAAATGTCACTTGTGTTTGGATGTTTATTCAAGGATGATATAATGATGTTGTGATTTAGACAATTATGTTGTGTCACAGTCCATTTTATTCCACTTGGGCACACAGTAATTGTTGGTTTCCTATAAGAACAACAGTTTTTACTCCATAGGTGCCATTGTAAAGTAATACATATGTCAATGCTATTAGCGGTATATGCATCAACAAGGTAACAGTGCTTCAAATATAGTTGGTACATTAACAGACTAATATGCTCTGGGTCCATGGTGTTCTACTTGGTTATTCTTGACCGCATCTGAATGCTGTCAGGAAGCCCTTTTGAGCTCTGCCCATGATATGCCAATTTACTTAGATACACACCCCAAATGCATACATACACATACACACACACATACACACAAGATGAGCCCATTCCGCTTCATCTCCACTGCTTTTTCACAGTGGAGCTGACACCACATGACTGCCACCTCATTAGAGGCTTTAGCCCGTGAGCTAACAGGCCACAGAGACAGTGGGCCATGCCACGTTTGCTAATTATAATAATAACAATAACACTGCCTTAGGATGCTACTTGCTTTTCTTTTCAATTAATTTTATCAGATGCACTTGAGGGAAAAGAAGTGGAAGAGGCAGAGGGAGGGGTGAAGCCACTAAACACTAACTCTATAGGAGGGAAATGATGTGTTTATTCTACATACTTGGCCAGATGACAGGCTGTATAATTGCTGCCAAATTAAAATGTTTAACCTGCTTTTGAGTAAAAATCATTAATGTATGACAATGTTGTTAACAAATTTCATTTCCAGAAAAAAAGGACCTGTTTAAAATGTAAATACAAAGAATGTAATGATTTGCAAATCATTTTGAAACCTTTTTGTTGTAAATGGCACAAAGACAACACGACTGTAATATTAAACTGATTGTTTCTTTGAAAAATTATGTGCTCATTTGGAACACACTTCAAAAAAGTGTGTGTGTCTGTTTTGCATTGTCTTTTTTAACAATTGCTTTAATTTTGAAAGCAATGTATCCTCATTGTTGCTTGATATAGGATTTCAGCTTCTCAATAGTTTAAGGCCTCCTTTGTTGCATTTTTGCCTCGTAATGCACCAAGTATTTCATCTGAGCATTGGACAGTTTAGGGTAGGTTTCAAAAATGATGAAGCACTTTTTTGTTGCTGTTTTAGCATGATAATTTTTTCAGTCTTCTGTTGCTACTGCCCCAACATTTTTGACATATGTTGCTGGCATCAAACTCAAAATGAGCATAGATCTCATTTTAATGTGAGAAAAGATATTAGATATAATTTTTTAACATTTCACATAATGCCTTTGTACCATTTACAATCAAAAATGATTTAAATCAATTGCAGATCATTATAATCTTTTTTTTTTTATCTACACTTTCCACAATAACCCTTTTCTGGAAATGGGGTTCTTTATGTGACTGAATTTTATTTATTCTATGATCAGTAGCTGGTTGTAGCTAAACTTGTGCAATCTTTTCTATCAATTGTATTTTTATATTGCAGATGTCAGTGAAGGTGCGCTTAAGAGACCAGGTGTTTCTGAATGGAAGCAGTGGCCATCTGTGAGATATTGCTTTTGATATTCCACAACCTTCATGTGGATCAGAGTTCAGCCTCTGCTATTTCATGTTATTATGTTTGGAATAGATAGCAGTCATCCACAGGTGGCTCCTCGACACAGATACCGTGCAGCTCCTAAATGTGTACATCAGCAGAAAAATACACACTGACTAGCCAGATTGCTTTGTGATAATGTATTCAGCTATGATATGTATTTCTCGGAGAAATGTATAATTTATTTTGACACTTTTGTCAGCAGTATTACCATTTCCCTGCACCTACTGTAACAAACAGGGTAAAACACTATTCTCACTCAGCTGGGGTGAGATTTTAAAATAACAGCAATAACTCCAGGAACATATGCTCCCCACTGTCTTAGAGTAAAAAAAAAACTTACTTGTAAAAAATTCTTAAAAGATTGCAAAGTTCATTAACATAGCATTAAAGATTGTCATTGGAAATCAATTTCAGCTAGATTCACATATGCTTTTGGCAAATTGGTATTAATTAGAATATAAAATCTTTATTTAAACTGCATTAAAATAATAACATTAATTACTAAGAAAAGCAATTAGTAATATTACCTGTTACTTTCATTTCTCAGCACAACTAATCAGTCAAAAGTGTCATTAATATTAGCCCCAGGCAGTGTACACAGGTCTCTCACATGTGCCATTAAGGTACTGCTATGATGTGGGGTTCAAACAATCCTTAATTTCTAAACCAGTGGCAAAGAACCCACACCACATGACGTTACCATGGAGTAATGTTTCTTATGTAGAAAGTTTAGCTATAGGTTAGCACCTGAACCAAGTTAAAATGTATCCGACTAGTCTATCAGCTGAAAGCACAGAATCTGGTTATAATGACCTTTTGAGCTGCCAAGTTGTGACATTTATAACAAGGATTCATTTGATTGGTACAGTATATATCCGCTGCCAGAATAACGCTGTAACTGGTAATTACAACTTGCAGCAGGCAGACACACTGTGATGTCTAGATTCTTGAAACTAGAAAATATATAATAAATTCATTAGCAACTTAAAAACTCACAACAAACAGGTTAAAAGGGTTGCCTGTGTGAAATTTTCCAGGGTCAAGAGTAAGGCCAGTTTGAAGCAATTAATTCAATGATATAATCAGTATGGTCCTTAAGAGTAATCCGAGTGGACCAGTGTGTTGTTTAGTAGAGGGCTGTGGAGAAGCATTGTCCATAATCTGTCAAAGAGAAATTATTGTGTGTCTGTCAAAGGCAAATTACTATGTGTTAACATCCAATGCTCTTATTTTTCCTCTGATCCTACTGAGAAGCAACAACTGATAAAGAGAGTGAATGTGCCAACATGATGTTGTCAGTCAATTAAACATACTGTAACAACTAAATCAAAATGAAATCCAATACCAAACACTCACAATATACTCAAGAGGATGTTGATTAATGGAGAGCAAAGATGACACATCCCTCTGACTGAACCAAGAATGGGAGAGAGTCTTGAAATAATACTGTAAGGAACAAAAGTCTATAATTAAGTAAATTAAGTCCTGTCTTATTTGCATGATCCCATTTAATGTGCAGTGCAACAGGCCCACACCAGAAATTAAATTAGCAGAGATGAGATGACATCTGTCTTTGGCTCCCATGTCCCTCCGGACTGGCAAGCATGGCAGGGCTGGCTCCTAACAGCCCATTGTTTTTTCAGGAGTCTGATGAATGGGTGGGTGACAGAATGCTGTATGTCAGTCACAGAGACAAACTTACTCTTGTTTGGATGCAGGACAGCAGCAGACTTGTTAGAAAATAAGATTTGGTGGTTTGGCAATGCAAACCTCATACTCTGTGCCAGATTGTTCAAGAAAGGAATGTCACATTTACATTTCCAGGGATTTGAATTCATATTGGTTCTGTTATTTATAATTATTTTTCATTCTATAGACCTTTTTCACATTTACAATTTTAACTTATGGCTATATAAATGGTATACATTAATAATATTTACACCTATGCTTTTTCTACTGTATTATGTCTGCATATCTTCTCTGGAAATAACATGTATTTCCATTCACTATAGCTACAAATATGACATAATATATTTCTGATATGGCAAAATATGTTCCCAACTTTAAACTGACTCATATAAAAAAAGATGAATATTCAATGTATAAATCTGAATGAATAATTGGGTGGCTTCTTTTTGCAACTTTTGACTGATGGGCATCTCCAACACATTTATTTATTTAAGAGTTGCAAACTACGACGGTGAAATGACAGAAAGGTGTTTGTGCTTGTATTTATGCGTGTGTGAATTTGCTTGTGCCTGCACACATATCCTAGAACTTGTGTAGTCACTAAAACTGTATTGTAAGGAGGGAAGTGCCCACTTGTGTACCCTGTGTATTATCTCATTACTGTCCACATGTGTGCACACAGGTGTACTTGTATGCATGTGTAAACAACCACAGGCACACTGTGTGCTTGTTTGTATGTCTGTGTGACTGGCTCTGAATTTAGCGGATCTTCCCCCCATGGAAATAGGCCAATTTTCTCTGTGAGGCGTCTTGTGACTGCTTTGAAAGAGAAGATGGAGATTCCTTCTAGTTCCAGCTTGGCCAGTAAATGGTGCATGTCTCCTCCCATCAATCACAGAGCTGCACTAACAGACAGCTGGCTGCCTAATATACACCTCCATTAGGAGTCTGTGCTCCTCACTGAAAATCACTGGCATCTCAGTAGACACTCTGAGTATATGGAGGACTTGTCCTGAGGCAGATTTGCCTGCCTCTTCCAGCTGAAGGTGTGAATGAGTGTCAGGATTCCAGTTAACAGCTTTTCATCCTCAAACACAGGCAACGAACATCAGTGGCAGCAGAGAATTACATCGCTGCCGCTGATGGCTGAAGAGAAATTAAGCCGACAGCTGAAAAATAGAATTTTATTTTAACATCAGATTTTGAGTTAATACTTTTTTCTTTGTAAAATTCAAAACTACATAAATATATGTAGGGCAAGTCATTTATATTATTTAGTGCCATGGTACATATTTGATATATACAGTTTATGTTCTTATTTCAGTATTATTATCTTTTTCTTTAATGAGTTCTGTGATAACCACCAACTATTTGTCTGTGCTTTGCTGTATTTGCCCTGCAGGTTGCTGGAAGGCAAAGCTGAGTGTATGAAACCTGTAATGTCTAAGGCTGGAGCTCAGAATAGGAAGTAAAAATCATTTTTAGTGTCCTAGGTCTACATCCTCTATTTATTGTGTTTAATGAATGACTCACAATATATTGTTATGTATTATGTTTTTGTTTTTTTCTATGTTTACTTTTGTTGATTTGTGACCTTCCATTTTGTTTTGATATAAGTAATAGTATAGGCTAAGAACAATGTGAGCACTACTGGAACGCTGAAGATTTTACACAGAAGTAAACAAACAAAAGCCAGATACAGATAGATAAAGCCAGAAGTTAACAAAAGCAGGCTTACCATAACTAACATAACCAGTACCATATATTTAAAACTCTACTACCAGTTGTCTTTTTAATGGTCCCAGCTGTCCTACCACATATCTACTTCAGGGATTAGCAGAAACAGTGTTTGACATACAATGTCAGTTTTATATTTTCAACAAGTAGGAGATATTGTCTGTGTCAAAGACTGCTCATATTTTTGAAAGTTTTAAAAGTCTTTGTAGTTAAGGTTTAAACAATACTGTATAAGCTGAACATAGAACACCACTGTCAAGGCACAACATAAAGCATAATGGTAACTATCAACAGTAAAAATGCTTTAAAAAAAGCAATAGTAACTGCTTCATAACTTTTCTGGCACTATGGACACTCTTTTTGCTGGCGTCAACTGTACCAGACAGGTGCGAAGTATACTGACCTTTAGTATTTTAAAGGTAGAAGTTCCAGTGCTTAACATAGTGAGTTGATGACATGGCATGCTAAGCTGTAGCTTAAAGGTGCAATATGCAACTTAAACTAGTTGATTATGATACTCTGAATCTGGGCAGAGCAGTATGGTCTGATACAGAGTAGTCTTGCTCTGCTGTGCTCTCCTACACTCTGCACCTACACCTTGAGTATTCACTGGGATCAAATGTGCAACAAATAAGAACACTATACAGTTTCCAGCAGATCCTTTCTCTCTTAATTACATTGTAACTTTCTGACCTTAATATGTGAAGTGCCTTGAGTTGACTCTGTTGTAATTTGCCGCTATATAAATAAATTGAATTGAATTGAATTGAATATAACTGAAAGTAACTGAAATTCTCTTATTGGTTTATTCACATTTTAGAGCAAATTTCTAGCAGAGCAAACATTCAGATATTCAGCAAGTTTTGATTCTTGAGAGAGTGAAGACATTGTTTCTTTCTTTCCTAGAAAGTATTTTTAATATGCTGTGACTCAGATTTATATGAACCTGATGAGTAAAAATATGTGACTACAGTATGTAGATAAAAAAAAAGGTTTGTATACCATTTTTATTGCAGTGTTGGTGTAATAAACATTACAATTGTTGATTTCTACTTGAAGTGAAGTACTGTCACCACAATGCAGTGGTGCTTGACTTTTAAGAATCTGGAGTTACTGGGTCAGAACAATAAAACATGTGTTGCTGTGAGGGAGAGGTAGCTGTGTACTGTGTATCACACGTCAGCCATGTCAAACAACCACCATTACTCTTTCATATAAAATAAAGACAGCAAAAAAGGAAACAAACAGCAATTTCATCGCTGTTCTTATGAAGTGCACAATCTGCGAAAAGACACAATGAACACTCAGTTAATCAATACTTCCTCTTTCTTCCTGCTGTCTCTTAGTAATATATTGGAAATGGAGTTAGAAAGATTGATTCTGTACACAGTGCTACAGGCCAAAGGAAAATTAAATGAAAATGTAAATGAATGTGTTTTCTCCCTCAACTTGTTACACTGCTTTGAGGCTTTTGCCATAGTCATTTAGAATTTGGTTGATTTTCTAGGTCTCTCCATGAATAAATTCACAGAGAAAGACAGAAAGACAGAGAAATGTGAGAGGGGAAGTAGGTAGGATGGTTAAATTGAGAATGTAATCATTATTAAACAGTATTAATGCAGTGCATCAGCATGTACTGCTGTTAGGAAGAGAGCACAAGCAACAGCCATCGATTTAGGAGGAGAGGATATGGCTGACGGCACAAAAGAGGAGAAAAACTTCACGGAAAGGTCAGAAAGCTATTTCAGAAACTGACAAAAAAGCATGCATCTGCCACGCAAACTTGCACACACACACATACACACACACACGTCCGTGGGAAACACACATACACATAGACACAGAGGCAAACAAATACAATCACCTTTCCTCAGGGTGAAGGGAAAATGTTCTTCAGCTGTGTATAGCCACTCAAGCTGTCAGAAATGGCCATGGGATAAGAGTGAAAAATTTCAAATTTAGGGAATCTTTTGTTGTATCATGGAGGTTAACGCGGAATTCACACAAACTGTAAAATGGCTAAATTACAAATTTAAATTTCTCTCCTTTAAAAAAAGTGATAAAACATTAGGCCTAAGTTCTAGGGCATTGGTGGTCCACCCTCTTATTTAAATAGGTTTTAGTGTCCTTGAGGCAATCAAGTGTTTTGAAAGAAGTAAAATTTCTCAAAACATGCAAATGACATGCTACTGGATTTGAGCAGTCGTTTCTGTTATTAAAGTCTGAATATATTTAAAAACTGATGGCTTTATTACAACTGCTGGAAAAACTGCAGGAGTTTTTGATACAAAACTTGTCTAGTCCTTAGCTACACTTTGAGCTAGATGCTAATGGTAGCATGCTAGCATGCTCACAGTGGCAAGTTTAACATACCAATACAAAAAATCCAGGTGAGGAGGATGTCATTAGTGCACATAATTAATCTCAAAACAAAGTGTTTGACAAATCTTCTTCCAGTGAATATTTTAATATATTTTTACCTGTCAATGGTGCTGCTTAAGTCGACAATGTGGCGTAACCAAAGTTCTTACAGTTCAACTTCTGTCTGACTATAACTTCTGTGATTTTAATTTACTTTGTTTTTATGTGGATGTGAAACACTTTGAAATTTTGTTGTGTATGTGCATGTTATGTATTTTACTGGATACAACTGTGGATGAGAAGTTAGTTTATTTTAGTGTGGGCCAAAGTGGTGAACTGACAATCAACACGTCTAAAGTCATGTGAGTCAGAGTAATCTCATATTACCCTGCAATATTTAGCAGGAAATGTCTCTATTCTCTTACAAATGACATTTTGAAAATAACCTTCTCCACTCTGCCAATGCATAATTCTTATTCCAGACTCAGACAGTTTCATCTGGGTTAGCACATTAACATTTCCCACCTAGATTCACTATGTCTAATCCTCTTCATGTGGTATGGCAGGCCTTCAGTGAGTGCCCCTTCATCCGGTTCTACAAGGAGTGAGATCTGTGGATGACAGTCTGCTATAATACCTTATATGAAGGTGTTGTTTGTCTAGATTAAACCCCTCAGTATAGTATTGTAAGAAGCTGTTCTTCCATTTAAAATCTGTATAATCCTGGGAGAAGGTGACAGGTCTATAATAGTGGAGCACAGATCCCAGGCGTTGATGTATACAATAGTCCTAACCTCACACATCTCTATTAGTGTGTCCACTGACACGGGCATTACAATCCACCGTAGAAAGTCAACTAAGATAAACAGTGGAAAGACACAGACCCGACGTTCATGCTTCAAATATAGCATCTCATTTTTCAAAACACAGCAGGTGGTGATACTTCAAATATGATAGGGCGCCTGTCTGGTTTAGAGTTAGTTTCATTTAATCTCATGGTTATTTGCATAAACTTTCATCATAACAAAAAAAAAACAAAAAAACATTTTGTTGAGAACTCGCATGCTAAAAGCGAGCATCATCTGTAAAAGAAAACAGAGTGCGGGTAGGTGCTTGTGAGACGGTGTTACAATGGTAACTTGGGAGTCTGTGGGGATGCATGAACAATTACATATGATATAAAGCAGCAGCACTTTAGTTGTAAATACGCAGATCTGCATGTGTGTATGTGGTGTGTGTGTGGGCAACAGTGCCTTTGACTGTGATACAAACCTGTACATCTGTGTGGGGCCTTGAGTGTTGGAAAATTGGCCTAACATCTGTGAGGATGTAAGATGACTTTTATCCACAGTAGGAACATGGAGGAGATGACAGAGGCCCAAAGGGAATACAATGGTTCCTGGCTGAAGTTGGACCTCCTGCTGGGGTGGTGGGGTGGGAGGTGGGGCAATGAAAGAAAGCTGGGAGGATCAGAGAACAGTCCACTTGGGGGCTATTTTTTCAGGGCTGCGGGCTGCCGATGAGCTAGGGGGAGCATAGGGAAACAGGGATCTGGCTTTTGGCAACACAGAGATTCTTCCCTCCATCATACACCATCCTCCCACTCTGATCTCCCTGGCTTGTCCCCAGTAGTATTTCAGCTGAGAAAAAGTGTATGTCTGTGTGCTGGAGCGAGAAGGGGATGGGTTCTGCCTTATTTGCTAACACGGGCCAGCCCAACAGAAGGCAAATCACATTCTGTGTGTGGGGGTTGTGTTTCCCGTTCCCATGGCAGAATTTGTTCGTTTTGTGCCACTCGACAATAAATCACGCCACCCCCCTGAAGGTTTGGACATGCTACCACTGGCAACTAAAACAAGCACTTCACTCATTCTGATTTATTCCTACTATTGCAAGGAGGAGAAGAGGAGGTGCTAACAGGGTCCCTGGGAATGGTGGAAGAAGTTGCCCGCTTGCGTGCGTGTGTGTGGGTCTGTGTATGTGCTTATGTGTGGCTGCTTAACAGGAGAGAAGAGACATAGAAAAAGAGGACAAATGGACAGCTCTGTTATTCTAAGTTTAGACCACCCTTATATCTTTTTCCTGCTCCACAAGGTATCAGCTATGTGGGTTTGGCACACAAGTCTGGCTCTGTATTGGTCTCAATCTGGCACCAGTGGAGAGCCGCACACATTCTATAGCAATGAGTGAACGTGTTTACACAAAGAGAAGTGCACACATACACTGGAATGGACTTGACTGGGTTGATGTGTCTGAGAAAAGGCTTTCTCCAGATAGCAAATTAATCAGCAGGCTGGACGATGCAAATGACTGGCCTACATGGAAGCACCAGCACGAAGCCAGAACTCACACAGCACCATGGACAGATGGCCTGCAGGACCACACCAGCACTTGCATACCTCTCTCTCATTCTATGTGTCTCCTGCTCTATCAGTGCCGCCCCCCGCCCATCACTTCCTCGTTCTATTTCACCCTTTCCTTTCCTTTCCTTTCCTTTCCTTTCCTTTCCTTTCCTTTCCTTTCCTTTCTTTCCACTAACTTTCTCTCATAGTTCAACTCACAACAATCATACAACATAATCAGCATGAAACCAAATTGCTATCACACAAAATCTACCGAGATAGCTACACTTTTAGCCGAGAGTAGATTTTTTTCCTTTCCTTGCCCTTTTTGACTCCTTCTGCAGCTCAGCTAGCACAGTGCAGAAGGCAGAGAGCAGAGTCTCTGACCTATTTAGGAAACTGGCAAGAGAGCAGCCAGGGAACATCAAAATACTTCAAAGGATCCCTTTGAATCCGTCGTTACGCCCAACTTAGTGTGAGTGTGTGCACACACACGCAAACACATGCACAAATGCACCACCTCCTTGCACTAACTTCATCAGCCAGCCTACACTCTTTCCTATATACACAGTCACTCACACACACACACACACACACACACACACACACACACACAGACAGACACAGCTCCCCAATATATTCTGTCTGAGCTCTTCGTTTGAACTGTGTCCCATATTGCTAAGTACGGAGAAGTCACAGAAATCACATTAAACAGTGGGTCTGCCACCAGCATCATGAGTCAGACTGTACCATGGAAATCCTCTCCCAACATCTCCTTGCCTTTCATATGGTATGTACTATAACTTTGCTTCTGGCAGTAAAAACTATACATGAGATAGCAACTAAATGAAAAACATACTGTGAAAGGTGGGGATTTTTTTAATCTGGATATTAAAAGGTCATAAATAGTCCTCATGGCATATGTTCAGTTCATTACAGTATTATTTTTAACTTGAAACAAGTCTGCTGCTTGCCACAGCACAGCATGCAGAACCCTGAGCAGGTTTCAGAACTGTGGACAGCTCCTGTGCTACATCAGCTGGTAAGGACCTTGGACAGCACCACCAAGTGGGTCTGCTCTGGAAAGCAAACATTACAACCTTGGAAAGCTACAGCAGCCTGGTGTGTGTGTGTGTGTGTGTGTGTGTACACTCACTCACAGGCGCTTATCCTTTTATGACATTCCTAACACAAAAGCGTATTTATTGCTTTGAATTAGACAGCTGAATTCTGTGTGTTCTTGCACTCCTATTGCCACTGACTAACTTTCACTTGCGACACTTTCACCTTCGACAGAAGATTGATAGAAATGAGAAGAAAGGGATTTCAAAAGATGACAAATATAGAGGATTAAGAAAAAGAGGACATAAATGTACAGAACTTTTTTTCCTCTATTGAGGCTAAATGGACAGGGTGATTTTTTTTTCCATGTGTCTATTGTGAATATGTGTGTACGTGGGCATGAAAAAAAAAGGGACATACCAGAGGATTTCGTCACACCATGGTAACTCTTTACAGTTTCAAAACGAATGTGTGTGTTGAATGATTGTTTTCTCATTTTTCAGTGTTTATGCCAGTATGTGTATGAACAAGAACACACATGTGGAAAGAAGTGCAATGCATGTGTCTACGTGTGCACTGCATTGTACCAGAGGGCATTTCTTTAGCCAGTGTTCCTGCGCCTTGGAGCATTAAATAAATGGTAGCCAGAGCAGAAAGCATTAGCAGGCCTTTTAGTTTGCTGAAAATATCAACAGCATAATATAGGCACTGTGCTACTTACTGGTCATTATGTTCAAGTATATTTACGTTTGTCTGGGTCCAAGGAGTGTTTGTGTCAGAGATTTTTGGTGGTAACTGGAGCAAGTCCAAATGGACCCATTGGTTGTTAGGGAGAATGCTGCATCCTGCTGAGAGGGATCTGGGACAAAGGAGGGGGCTACATGGCCTTAGGCATGGGACTAAGGGGTGACTCCGGGAAACATGGAAGATAAGTGGGTACTCTAAGGTGAACTGCTGAGATCGTGAATGCATTCAGGACAGAAAAAAATTAGTTTATATGGCGCAGTATATCAGTATGGGATCTGGAGAGGGCCAATTCCAGATAGAGATAGGAAAAGTGTTTCACCCAGACCGTGCAGCAAGGACATAATAGGAAATATCTCCCTGTTAAAAACTGTGTAATGGACTGGAAGCAACAATTACAAACCACCAGTCAAATCTAGTAAAATGGTGATGATTAATGTTTTTTCTTAATAAAAGACATTTAATGGTTTCAAATCATCTTTGTAAAAAGATGAGTCTTTATGCAATTGTAAGTTATTATGCTAACTGTTGTATTAAAAGACACTCCGTTGTATCAGCTAACATTTTCCTTCCCTTTTGATCACATGATATCAAACAACTTCCACTTAACTTTGTCATTTTTCCTCCTGTACCAGTACATGACTAATCTTGGTGCTTTTTAAGAGCATATTTCATCAAAGGATGATAAAGCACTTTTAAAATTAGCATTAGCTCTACACTAAAGTCTGTTATTATACTTATGTGTATATCTGCGCACAAGCTTGGTGTCTGTGCATTTCTGTGTCAGTGTGTGCATGTGGATTCCCAAGCAGAGGTAATGCAAACTGATGTTCATTATTCAAAATGCACAAATCTGACCACTTTAGTTAGATTAAAGCCAAACCTCTCATATTAAGGAGCCCTCCCTCTGCTCTCTGCACTGCTAAAAGGAGGGGGTGGGGTGGGGGGTGAGCTACATAATCACGGAGAAGCTCATAAACCATATTGAAATGTGATTGAATTTACATGTTTGGCTGTTATTACTACATATGAATGCATGTGCCAGGAGAGAGTTTTTAATTTTGCTTCCTGAATAATAATGTTATTGCTTAACAAATATATTTATCTTTTTTATTTATTTAACATCTTCTTTGTGATAGATTGTGTACAAAAATTGAGGTATACAGGAGAGTTGCTGCCTCAGTTATTTGTTGTCATAAATACAGGCACTGCAGTTTATATTCATTCCATCTCCCATAAAACATCCTACCGCTGTATATATCCACATAAATGCACCAGATTAGACGATTAGAATATTATGACCACATTAAATAGCCTTTATCAATTGTTATCATGCCCATAATTATGCTTCAGTGGAGGCAAACTGCACCTACGTACTTGCATGCCAGAAGCTGTTTTTGAGCCTACGCCTAATCAAGTTGTATTCATGGTAAATCTGGTATGTGCTATGTTTATAGTGTAACAATGATCACAAAGGTCTATTGCATAACAGCTGCCTGAGCCAACTAGGAGGAGGATTAGGTTCCTATTAACATTTGATAATGGCTATTGAATGGCGTGAAAACATTCAAAGTGGGTGACCAAATCTGCAGGCAAAGATAAGACCCATCCCAGATAGGAATTTATCAATACCAGCATTGGTACCAATAATGGTTATCAATATCAATACTTTCTGATAGTTTTATTGCTTCTAAAGTCCATAATTTCATAAAATACAGAATTGTATCTTGTGAACAGCATTACTAACTGTGGTTTGGTGGATCTGTTTGCATCATAAAACATACAGGTGTTAAATTAATATGCAGATGCTTGTGATACTGTTTAAGGGAAATATACAGAGATATTTCATGCTGCTGCGTAGGCAGTAGTAGTAACTGTGCACTTGTATTACAATTTGGACGGTACATGGTGTTATCTCTGCAAATATAGATGCCAAGGCAGACAGAGTCAGTCTGCTTATGTTGCTTCAGATAACAGTTCAGAGGAAACATGAGTCTAATTTCTCTTAGTTATTCATACTTGCTTCTTCTGGCATCATGATGAGTAGACTGAGCAATGACCATCACTGAAAACTAAAAGTAAACATTTAATAGCTGCATATTCAGTCTTTCACTTTGATTTTATTTTTTACCGTTATATTGCAGGTCACTTTTACACAAATTCTCTTATGTACACAATGTAACTTCTGCTTTTACAGTGGACGTGAAATGACTTTTAAATCAAATAAAAATAACAAAACTTGTTATGAATAATTCAGCATAGCTGAATTGGCATATGCTATTTTTCATTAGCAAGGACAATAACAGGGTAACTTTGAGCACACTACATAAAAACGTTTTACAACCTTTGAGTTTTCTTACAGCTTTACATGGAGACATTTACATATCTTGCTCTACTTACCAAGTAAAATAAGGAGAAGCCTTACAGACATACCTTTCTTACTCCTTTCCACCATTGTCCTTAATACAACTATGAAACACACACCTGCATGAGTGAGTGAACATGAATAAATGAATGACTTAGTAACGGTACTCATCCCTATCCCAGACATATGCTATACTTACTCCTGTTAGACTAACATTTGCTAGAAAAATTTAGTATTCAGGTGTATTCATGAAACTACTCCATGTATTTGTGCCTTTTAAATAGAAGCACTTCCAAACTACTGTAAAATACACTCAGCTGGAAAAGTCAGACCATATTGACATACAGACTAATGTATTCTTGGTTTTGGTCTTTTTGTGAGATCTGTTGACAGTAAGAAAAAAATATAGAATGACGCCAACCTTATCCTGTAATCGCACAACCTGCTGCTGCTGCAAGGCCTGTACTGTGAAGTATCGCAGCCGTACAAAGCAACACCCAGGTGTAAACAACATGTGACTGTATGAATACAAAACAGAACTATGTTAAAACTAAATATGACTGTCTGTATGAGCAATTCTTTCTGGATTTACAGTTTGAGTGAAAATGTATAGGAACTAAACACAACAACAAAGAGAATAGGACCATTAGATTACTTCCCTTTGGAAATTAAGATATTGATGAGACAGCATGGGTAAAAAATATTGGCATATCCAAGCAGACATACTGTCAGCTTTAGTGAGAAGGGGAGTGCTTTCTCCTCCAAGTCTCTTTCAAATCAATTGGCTGATGGATAACACGTCTTTTGGTAAATGGACTGGCCTGCCTGTCTAACACTTGAACAAATTGCTTTTGAATAGCAAAATGGCAGCTTGAACTGTCGTCATGGATTCTCTAGCCTCTGTCCTTTGTAATATTATGGTTTGGTTGAAGAGTACACTTGGCCCCATAATAGGATGAATCCTCAACAAATGTAAAAAATAAATGAACTCCTATTGGATTTTGCAAAAAAAGAAAGCAAAGGTGCAGTCCATGATGCAGTTAAATGCTTTGCCATAGTCACTGCTTTTCAGCTAAAGACACAAAGAAACACACACACTTTATCTGTTCACACACAGAGCTGCCACAGCTGGATGACAGGATAAGGGCAGACACAGGTAGGCCAGCTAGGCTTCGTGCCATGGCTCCCAGCTCCAGGGCAGTAGTGTGTCTCACAACATGGAGGACAGGCAAACAGACAGGAGCGCGAGCCGCTGCTACACTCTGTCCCCAGGCTATACGGTATGGCAATCACTACCACAGCCATGGCATAAGCTCTGACCAAAGATGCCCCTGCTACAGTAATCTGCCTCATCCATTCATTTCAACTGCACACCTTCACTATTGCTTCATGCATGGCATGAGGCCTTACACTTAAAACAATACACCTTGTGCCCTCAGAATTACACAGTAAGACTAGGTTGAAAAAAAACATGCAGCATTAGAGGAGGAGCTGAGTATGAGATGAATGAGAAACACTGAAAATTAAATGCAGCTAGATGGCGGTTTTCACGCCTTGGGCTAGAACTCTGTCGTCGCCCTTCATCCCTTTCTTCTACTCGACGTCAAGGTAAGTTTCAGGCAGAGCCTAGCCTCTAGGGTATGGACTTTTAGGTATGCATACATACAAACCCATAGACAGGCCATTTATTCCCATTGCCCATTACAGACTCACTACAGTCTGACAGCATGTGGGCAGATTGCTCTAACAATATATCGTTTATTCCATCTTTGAGAAATGTGTGCACTTCCACCACCCACACTCTGTTTAAGACATCTTGCTGTTTTACTTACCTACAGTACAGAGAATAACACAAACATATTCAAAGAACTATGCGATAAATATGTTCTTGTTTTTGTGTTGGATCTGGTACTCTTATACTCTTACTCTTATATTCCGTAAGCCAAAATCTTTAAGGAAACAACCACTGTTTACAGACAGTTAAAGAGCAACTATACGTAATTAAATTAAATTAAATTGAATTTTGATTTTGATTTTGATTTTAGTCCATTAAGTGAATGGATAAATGAAGAGTGACATAAAGGCTACATCCAAAATAGACACAGAGAGGTTAGAGAGAAAGCTAAAGGGTGAGAGAAAGAAAGTGAGGTGAGGTGGGGTGGGGGGGTAAATACCAGCTGATTGAGTGGGGTCTAAACCAAGAGAAACAGTGAGTTATGTGTTCTAGGCAGCAGCTCTGCCATTGAAAGAAAAGGCAAGTCAGCCAGCATGTGCATCACACACACATATAAACACACACAAAAACACATTGAATGGGGTCCTCAGAGCCACTGTTTCCTCCCTTGCTTTAGTCCCCTTGAAGTGAAACTATCCTGCAGTACAATGGAACCACAAGACACTACTGTGAGAATGACACTTTACTTATCCCCTGCAAACCCAGCTAGAAAGCTGTGTGTATGTCTGTGTGAGAGAGTGATTTCGTAACTAGGTCAGACTGCTGGAGGAGACGTTGAACCAGCATGTTGCGGCGGATGATGTCCTTGCACGGCCTACAGAGGGGAACCCACTCAATCATTTAATCTCTCTGCATTAATGACCTGTTTGTTTTCAGTACAATGTAAGCAGCATTTTAATATTCTAGGGGCTGCCAGATTTTCATGTACAGCAGAACTAAGATGGGGAAGTTCAGTTTTGTTGTGTACATCACGGCCCAGTGCTGATACAGCGGTACACTAGGTGTGAGGTGAAGTGCCTTAGGCAGTGTACCTATTAGCAGATGCCTGCAGCAAAAAGAAGGAAGCCAGGTATTAAAACAAACTAAAGAATGACAGGGGTGTATCTAGGAGTATTAACTTAGATGCTGCTTAGAATATAATCTAAACAAGTGCAGATGAGCATCTACCAGGTACATGCTGTTCTCAATTAGAAAAACAGCACAGAGAATAGAAAGTCAAAAACTGCACCCCCCTGAGTTTTTTATAGTGAGGTGATAAAATATGATGAAAAATGCACTGAACCACATGCGTACATGCGTTTGAAGTTTTTTTTTTTTTTACAGGAAAGCTAATATAAAGTTGAATCAAATGCATGTTTTATTCCATATATTACAGCATTCACTGTTAAATCTTAATGTATGACTTTATAACAATATTTTTATTGCTGCTGAAACATTATAAATATTTGTAACAGAGGGCTAAATGTAAAACACTATAGTATAAAAGAATGCAAGCCCCGGTAGCTCGATTTCTTTCACTTTGTGGGATAATAGTGTGATATAATACCTTGTGTCAATATAAGCTCCATTAGGCACATTGAACTGAAAAGATGAGCGCATGTGAATTGCCAGGTTTTGTAACAGCTCTTGGTGTGACGAAATGATTAATGTGTTGTATGTTATTATTGAATGTTGAGTAAAATGAAATGTCATCTAAAATTATACCAGAAAATCTGAAAGTATCATAATACAGCCCCTGTCAAAATTTTGAAATATGACTGCTTGCAATTCATGTAAAATTACAGAGTTAAAGCACAACTGTTTTTTAGAGAACATACTGCTTGAATTTTTGATGAAAATACAAATGTTTTCCTCTCACACCAGTGGCATTAACATCTAATTTGTTATACATTTCTCTGGCCCAGACTGAATGTTGCTATGTAGGTGACTGCTGCACATGCATATGTCATCATATTAATCTCTTTAAACTACCGTGTTAATGCATTCTTTCACCAAAATTTTTAAGATTTTCAAAATTAAATCAATCGTGTTTTCAGACAAAACATCTTTTCTTCTACTACTAATTAGAGATCAGCCACACTATATACATTACTGAATGTAAAAATCCAAAAACACAAGATGCTTGCTGAAACTCTATCCACTACCAGTGTCTATTGATCAAGAAGTAGTCTGCCTGCGTTGTCAATAGGTAATTTCATTACATGACTAATAAAAATGAATCAATAAATTAAGGGCTATAATCTGACAACCACTAACCTGATGCTTCCACTTAAATTAATCAGCCACCACCCACTGATCAATCCCTACTGACAAAGGTGGATGTTCTGCACTTCAGCAAACACACAAAGCTGTATTAAAAAGCTAAATGTCAGGCTCAGGCAAAATCTTTGTATTATTGGGAACGATTGTGGCTCTGTTACATTGTGCCAAACAATATTTGAAACACGCCACTATACCACTTTTATTGTTAACCTTATATCAGCCCTGACACCTCTGTTTAATGAAGCAATGTATTTCTAGTTTTATATTTGTTATAACTATTTAGTACAGCCACACAAAAAAAGAAAAAAAAAATTTATATGCAAATATCATGAGAATCAGCGGGCTCCACCAGGCTTCACTGGGCTCCCAAACCCACTGAGTCCATGTCCACTTGTCCATCCCAAGGATAAAACACCCAGACATAAACAGAGCAATGTAGTATGTGCGGTTCAATGCAGTGAAGAATGTACAGATTGTACAGACGCGGACAAAATTGTTGGTACCCTTCTGTTAAAATAGGAAAAAATCATCATCCTCACTGAAAAAATTAACCAATGAAAATCAGACATTGCTTTTGAATTGTGGTTAAACTTAAGTATTTTAAAACTCAAACTAGGGACATGTTAAACTAAGGTGTGTCCTGTAATTAGCATCACAGGTGTCAAAGTCAATCAACTAATCAGTGAGTGTGCCTATTTAGAGGGTGAAAAGTGCTATTTCGTATCATGGTGTGTACCAGACTAAACATGGACCACAGACATCAAAGGAGAGAGTTGTCTCAGGAGATTAGAAAGAAAATTATAGACATGTTAAAGGTAAAGGCTATAAGACCATCTCAAAGCAGCTTAATGTTCCTGTGACTACATGTGCATATATTATTCAAAAGTGTAAGGGCCACGGGACTGTAGCCAACCTCCCTGGATGTGGCTGCACAAGGAAAATTGATGACAAAATGAAGAGACAGATAATGTGAATGATAACCAAAGAGCCCAGAACAACTTCCAAAGAGATTAGAGGTGAACTCCAAGGTCAAGGTACATCAGTGTCAGATTGCACCACCCAACACTGTTTCAGCCAAGGTGGACTTAATGGAAGCTGACCAACTCCACTGTTGACAGCAAATCATAAAAAATGCCAAAATGCATACCGACAAGCCACAGAGCTTCTGGGAAAATGTCCTTTGGACAGATGAAACAAAACTAGAACCTTTTGGCAAGTCACATCAGATCTATGTTCAAGGACGCAAAACTAAAGCTTACACATAAAAAGTAATCACTTTACCTACTGTTAAATGTGGAGGAAGCTTTGTTATGTTCTGGGGCTGTTTTGCTGCATCTGGCACAGGGTACAATGAAATCTCAAGACTATCAAGGCATTCTGGTGAGAAATGTGCTGCCCGGTGTCAGAAAGCTTGGTCTCAGTCACAGGTCATGGGTCCTCAAACAAGATAATGACCCAAAACACAGCTGAAAAAAACAAGAATGTCAAAGAACAAAACATTGGACTACTCTGAAGTGGCCTTGTATGAGGCACTCTTCAAGCTGGAGCAGTTTGCTCACAAGGAGTGGACCAAAATACCTATCCTAAGTCTCATCAAGAGTTATAGAAACCATCTGATTGCAGTGATCTGATTCAAAGTTTTGCAACAAAATACATGGGTTAAGGCTACCATCATTTTTGTCCAGCTCAGTTTCATTAGATGTTTTTTAAATGTTTCAGTTGAACCACAATTCAAAAGCAATGTCTGATTTTCATCAGTTAATTTTAAGTAATTTTTTACTATTTCTTTTGTGAGTTTCATGTTATTTCAGTCAACATAGCAAGTTTTTCTTTAACAGAAAGGTAACAAACTATTTTGTTCACATCTGTACATAGGAAAGAGTAAACACAAACACATTGCACACCGGGGAGAGCCAGATCCATAGGACTAAAAGACAAAGGCCACTACTTTGAAGACAGCAATGTACATATTCTGCACAGGGTGGGCAGGTGGTACGAACCAGGTGTCAGGGAGGCCATTCATATCAAGAGGACATTGTCTAAAGCATGCTGTTCTTGCATCAATACCCAAGTGGCTTCACAGTTGTTCACACCTTGTCTCATGTTACCCTTTATACACACAAAAGCCAGGTGGAACAAAAACCCACAGGTGACCATCAAGGTGTTAAGGACTTAATGACTCCACAGTTTATTATCCTGCTACACCCAGTCAGTCAAAACTGACGACACCATTGGAAAGTGAGGAGAAACGTCTTTAAGAACTTATAGCAAGTCCAGTTTTCCACTGAACAGCACCTTTGGGTTACACCCATTAATTAAGTATGTTTGAAATTACAATGTGGCACTCTATTAAAAAAAAAAATATATATATATGGTGGACAACCAGTGTGTTCTGAAGACTAAGCAGCTAGTGCTTGCTATGTTACAACAGTAAAAAGAAAGAAAAATGAATTAAGTGTAACATTATGCTATATGGTGTAGGTCCTTGTATGTAATTATCCGGCTTGCGCAGCTTTGATACAGGTGTCAGAACGGTTAACATGTCAGCCTCAGGTGTACCTTTAATGCTGACAAAAGGTTTACAGAAGAAATGTTGTTTTTTTAAGTGAACTTGAATAAAGGCCTCAGCAGGATGGGGCTATTAACTTAGTGATCCATAGAGCAGCTTTGAACTATTAATTGAATCATATAAGTGATGGATCAAAAATATATATAAATGATATATTAGGTAAAACTGAAATATGAATGATGCTGAAAAAAAATCACAAGTCATTCTTAATACTAATAGAGAGTAAATATGCAAATCTGTGTATGAATTCATGGTCAGTACAGACAGTAAAGTCTGTACAAGCTGCTCAAGGACTGGTAGGCCATCTTCTGGACAGCTTACTGCATGTGAATGTATACCAGTTTAAATGATATATTTTTGACTTTAAGGAAGAACTGCCAATAGGACTTTAAACCATGTGAAAGTGTTAGGGCTGCTATCAATTTCCAAACACACATCCTCCCCATTTTAAATGAATAGACTCCTATAGCTAACGAACATTAAACAGCTGTGCATCCAGGAAACTAGTCTGAGAGAAAACCAATTCAACCTGCACAGGCCTATCTTGTTACTCCTTTATGATCCCCTGCCTTTTTTTAACCACTCTCCAAGCCTACTTTAATACCCTGATCCACAGTACTACCTCCCACCCAAACACACCACTGTTCTAATATAGCAAGTATCCTTCCCCCTCCACACACATACTCACAAATATACACCCTGTTGTGCCACAATCAGTCTGCACCACCCACTGAAGCAAAGAGACTGAAAGACAAGATGTCACTCAACCCTGACCTTGCACCTAGGGGGGCAAGCAGGTTCATAACTGTTGTCAGGGCAACGCTGCAGGGTGTCTTTCAGGTGTCACCGGTGATGGAAAATGTAACCCCCCCATATCACTATGTTACTGAATATGGATTGTTCCATGTGGTTACGCTCCTACTGCTGGTAGTCCCCTACTTTCACCTCTCATGCTCAAGTGACAGAAACAGGTAGTGGGTATCTAGCTTGTTGGTGGGAGGTGATCGACAAGTTCTCCTACCTGGGAAATACCTACGCTTTCTCCTCCAATAACCTTCATAGATGACAAGCAGTGGACAAGAAGTGGAGAAAGTCAAAGGCCCTGAAGACCTTTTATGGAATGACTGTCCTGTTGAAGTTGCTTGCCTGTCTTGTCTATTGGCAGCAATTACATATGCATCTGCCTGCCTCTCAGTGTGCCAGCCAGCAAGACAGACAGCTTGGAGAATGAGGGCTGATAAACGCCCCATTAGACAGGTAATTGCCAGAGTATTCTTTAAATCTTAATTACATTACAAGTCAACAGTGATGCCATTGTGTGATAAAGAGACAGATGTTCAACAATTACCATTTTCACCCTTTTGCATTGTTATAGAAATACTGAACATGCATATATAAACAGAATGAGCTGAAGATAAATAAAGAAATTGCATAATGAGGCATCTATCTACTGTACCACACAGACATGCCTATCAGAATACTTGGGAACCCCAAACCTTGCTGAGTTGTTTATAACTATTCACTATGATGTAAGGTAATTTACTGTTGCTCCAATGGCTACAGTAGCCATTTGTGATAAAGGGACAAATGGCCCAACAAATAACACTTTTGCCCTTTTGTTTGGTTGAAGGAATAAACACAGGTTGGAGCTAGAAAAGAACATTCTTGTGCCCTTTTCATACCTGACAGGTTCTCCATTTGCAGTAGCCTGCTATAACACATATTGAGTGCTAATGAATAAACTCCAAATCATCCACTGGTTGTGCTACTGCAATGGCTGAAATAGGCTTTTGGCAAAGAAACAAAGTGCCACATAGAAGCCAAATGTCAGTATAAAAGGGTCAAATATGCACCAGGCTTTTAAAAATTTCACCCAATAGATGAAACTAAACTAATTACTATTTAATAAAACTTCCCTGGAGAGTCAAGTCCACAAAGGGAAAAGCAGGAGAGAAGTTGTTAGTTTCTAAACATATGCAAATGCAGGAAGTCTTACTCAGCTCCGAGTTGATTTAACATACAGCACGTTAAATGCCTTCCATTTTCTGCAATGTAATTCCAGGCATTTCCCAACATTAGTGATTTGAATAGAATCATATGAAAGCAGCTGTGTGAAAACAGAACGTGGCTGCTTTGTTTCGGAGTGTATAACATACTCACAGGAGCACCCTGCACGATGAAGGTGAAACTGCGTTAGGCAATATGACAAGCTTTCCTCGGGTAATAATGACATTAAGTGATGTCAGTCAATCAATTCAGGTCTATAAATGAAGACACTTTCTGAATGGCCTCATACTACAACAAAGAAAGTTTGTTGAAGCACTTATAACAAACTACTCTGTATTCAGCTTTTCATGTGAGAACATAAATGCATTTTCTTTCCACATATCAAGCTAAAAGACAGACCCGAAGGACATTTGCCTAGTCGACTTTGTGGATTCCTCCTGTCATTTACCTAATCCTGATGTTCACACCCCAATGGCGATAGTTGAGGGACAAGGAGACAAGTGATGAGCGGATGAGAGACAGTGAGAGACCAGGATTGTGATGGCTGTCTGTGGACGGTCCCAGGAGTATGTGGACGGTTGGGGCTGGCTGGACCAGGCTAGTCGGAAGCTAGAGCATGCCTGACAAGCCGCATCGGAGCCACTGACACATCTGAGTTTGAGCACTGTCTGAAGTGGACACTACAGGACGCAACACATCTAGAATGTCAAATACAGTCACCCAGGCAGGGCCATTTGAATGACATTACAATGAATTCTACAAAGTGTCCTAAGCAGATTGAAACAAAAAGTCTGACTCTCTATATACTTTATACATTTATTCATTTTCTTATTGCAACATATGTAACTCATTATAATATAATAAAACAGTTTGAAACAATTTTATTTTTTAACCATCTGGCCAAAAAAGTCACCAGGAGATCCTTTTAGAACCTCTTACAGTACGTTTTGAAAATATGTACTGTAACTATAATATCTATTTACAATTACCAGACACTTTTATCCAAATTATTAACAAGTGACCACACATCCTTTGGCACAGGATATAGAGCAGGTTGTCCCCCAATCATAGCGTTGACAGTTGATCCTTGACTCCTCTGGTCAAATGTTGAAGTTTTTTTGGGTTGACTCTGAACCCCCAGTTTCCTTCGTGTGTGTTTCTTACTTGTAATTGGCTTTGCATAAAAGCATCTAATAAATAACTAATGTATTGTAATATAATACACACCAGCATCTTGGGGTTCAGTGTCTTGCCCAAGGATGCTTGGACCAGAAGGATGGAACCATCCTTCCTGCAATTTGTGGACAACCTGCTTGACCTCTTGAGACATATCCACCCACAACAGTTAGCTAGATGTCTGCTCAGCAAGACAGCACACTGCTCTGTGCTGTTATTAGCAAAGGCAAAACCTAGAAAGCCTCTGGCACATGAAATTAATTTGACTTTTATGCACCTCCATTACGTTGTGAGTGGCAGGCTGACAATGGCATGATCATCACTGGTGTGAATCTAATCTCTGGCTAGCTGGGCTGAGGACACTCTACATAATTCTCCTTGCTGAAATCCCATATTTACAATTTCCCGTGATTCAGATTTGTAATAAATTATGTATCTCATTGCAATGCATGAAATAGATTGCAATTGTATTTAAAAATTATCTAACAGGAAATAGCAGCTAGATTTAATCAACTTCATAGAACGTTCACATCTGGTCTGTGGAAATCAGAAAAAATATCTAATGGCTGTGATCACCAATTTTAAATTAGTGGTTTGAAACTGTAAAACTTCCACATTTACAATTTCATCTGTCAGAGAGGGAGATTGGGATCAGCCCAAATATCTTTCACTGTCACTGAATGTGTCAGCACAGCAATGGCAGTAGTGGGGGCAAAACTTAACAATGATATATTTCCTATATATATTTACCAATTCAGTACAATAGTAACACAAGAAAATAGCTTTATGTCAACATTATAAAGTGTTCTTTTCCACCACTTTCACATTTTACCATGCTAACTGCTGTCCGTAAAAAGTCATTTGTAACATAAATTAACGTGATACTTTCAGCAATGCAGGTGTGACTGAATGAAGCACTGTAAATAAGGCACTTGCTGCAATGAGTACGCCACAATTTTAAATTAAGGCAAAACTAATCGCAAACACTTTCACTTAAGCCAACATTGTGTACTGAAAATATTATCTTGCTGTGCTGCAGTGTGCCAGAATTGGAGGAGTAATGGCTCTAACTTTTTAGTTTATAAGTTTTATCTCATACCATCTGCTATTGCCGATATGATTGTAATGAAGTGCTCTTAAAAACTGGTTCTGTTTGTAGCACACACTTATCTTACATGTCAGCTAAGGTTAATATTGTCTGAGGTAGTTATGGGTGTCAAAAGTTTGTCATTTCCACCTGACATTAATCAGAAACTGGAAAACTAAGATGAGTAATGTTAGGTGATTTCTCTTGTAACTTTCTAAGCACGTTAGCTAGAGTTATGTGTTGAGTACTTCGCTACAAGCACACCTAGAGTTAGCTAATTTTAGCTAATGCACTTAAAGAGCAACAAGTGGAAATCATTTAATGGAGTAGTGTGGTCCTGTTGTTATGTTTAGTAACACTCCCAATCCCAGAGAGAGTGACTGTATACATCTGAAGGAACTTGTGTTTTATTCAGCCAATGCTAAAATACAAGCCAATCACACTAGCCAGTAATAGTGAACAAGCCCAGGAGTTTTTTTTTGCCACGCCCACCAAAAAATATATATTCAATTAATTATTAAATTTAATTTAATTCAATATATTTAAGTGTTAAACAGATAGAGCCTTTCGCTGTTTATAAAGCAACCTGCTCAAGAAGACTGCTCTGAGCCCTTATACATATATTCTGTCCTTTAACATTTCATGTAGGTGTTGAAGTGCAGCCTGCACACCCAAGAATGCAGAGATATGAAAGTTTGTGGCAGATTTATTAATTTATTAGAGCAGGAGAATACACCTGGGGACGTATTCACAAACATCTTAGAATCCTCTCAGAGAGCTCCAGTCCAAACTGGAAGTTCTAGTCTGAGACTTATTTAGGAAACTTCTCAGAACAACTCTGAGTAAGGAAA